>JAKFQP010000061.1:11252091-11300403 GCA_023375905.1 Nycticorax nycticorax | reverse complement strand
CAGCAGCAGCAGCAGCCGCAGCAGCGGCGGCGCCGCGCGGAGCGCAGCCCCGTGCCCTGCCCGGCCTGGCTCCGCTCGGCCCGGCCCGGCCCAGCCCAGCCCAGCCCAGCCCTGCCCGGCCCGCCGCCGCCGCTCCGCGCCGCTCCCACCGCACGCTCTGCCGAGGTGACTCCTTTGACCAAATTTAGCAGCGGCTGGTCATTAACATTCTGATACATATTCACACGGCCGGAAGGCCGCCGCCCGCGGGGCACCCTGGGAGCCGCAGTCCTGCCGGCGCCCCCGCTCCCCGCCCTGCCCGTGCGCCGCCGCGCCCGGGACTTCTCCTCCCGTCGGGTAGCGCGGCGCCGCCCGCCCCCCCCGCGCGCGCCCCCTCCACCGCCCCGCCCATGAAGGGCGTCGCCGGCGACCAATCGGCGGCGGCCGCACGTTAATCGCCGTTCTGTATTAATGCCCATCATTTCGCTGCTGACAAATGGGCACGCGGCCCCGAGGAGGGAGGGCGGGGGGGCGGCCCCGGGCTCAGCCCCCACGTGGGGACCTGACGCCGCGCGGGCCCGCAGCCAATCAGGCGGCTCCCCCTGCCGCTCCGCGCCTGTTTGCCCGCCGCCCGAGGTGGAGCCTGGAGATCGCCGGCGTTCCGCGGCGCCGGCGTTCGAACAGGGGAAACATTTGTTCAGCCGTCAATCAAAGTAACGTGGGCCGGTGTCGGCTGTCGCTGCCGCCGCCGCCGCCGCCGCCGCCGCTGCTCCCGCCGCCTCCTGCGCGCGGGGCGGTGGCGCGGCGGGAGCGGGGGGCGGTGGGGGGCGACCGCCCCCGCCTCCCGCCCCGCCCGCGGCCGCCGCCGGCCGCCCGCGCCGCCGGGGACGCGCGCTAATCGGGGGGCAACGTCTCCTTAGAGAGGCAGGCGCGGCCTGCCCACACCTCCCGCCGGCCGCGGCGGGCGGGCGGGCGGGCGAGCCGCAGCCTCCGGTCTTCGCGTTCCCCGGCCCGTCGCGGGGCAAGTCGGAAGGAGCGGGCGGCGGAGCCGCCCCCGCGGTTGCCCACCGCGACGGACGGGCTGTCCCCGAGACCGGCGGGCGGCTGGGCGGCCTCGCATCGCCTCGCCTCGGCGGGAGGCGCAGGGCTGAGGCGGGCCTCCCCGTCGCAGCGGCCCGTTGCGAGCCATTTATACCCGGAAGGCGCCGGGGCCGACGTGATTTAAGGCTGCTTTTCCTGCCGGCTTCGCTTAAGGGACTCGGGCTTTACTCCGGGAGGCGGCTGCGGGGAGCGGTTCTCAGCTGCTCGCCGGAGTAAGGCTTGCAGGCGTGGCCTTTAAGCGACGCGTTGCAAAGGTGCGTTGACATTCGACGGGGCCTTGTCTGCCGGCGTCAGGCGGGAGGAGGGCGGCTGAGTCCCAAGGGCCCGGTTTCTGAAGGTGCAACAGACGCACCTGGAGGCGGCCCATGGAGAAGGAAGGGACAGGTAGCGACAGCCGCCTCGCACGGGTGGCTTGGCCGCAGCTGCTGCGGGGGCTGCTGTGGTCTGCAGGCTGGGGAGCGAGGCTCCAGGAAATGTCTTCCCCGGCCTGCACGTCGCATGCCTGCTGCACTGCTGCCACTGGCAAGCTGTAAAGCAAAATGCCTGATTTCTTCCTTCCCCCCCCCTCCTCCCCCCCCCAAAAAAGACAATTCTGCACCTAGTGGTGCTGTGTCCTAAAAAGACCCCAGAACAATTATTCTGCCGAGCCCCACTGCAGACAATAACGCGCGGTGATGCACATGTGAGGGATAGGCTCAGACTTTTCTTTTTTTTTCTTCCCCTCCCCTCTCTCTGCCTGTCATGCTTAGATTTGCCTTCAAGCAGTTTGTATTGCTGATGAGCTGCAGTTTAAACCTGCATGCAAAATAGATGCGGTTTAGTCATGTCATTTTTGATGCCTGTGCTCCAAATCTATAGTCTCAAAACTTGCACTCAGCAATTAGTGCCCTGACGGTGGTAGCTAAATTATATATACTTTGATTTTAGTGGTAAGTTCTGTTTACCGCCCACAGATCTCTGGCTAAGGCCTGCAGCTGCGGAGCACTTTGAGGCCTTGGTGGGATGTTCCACCCAGGTTTTGCCCCCCAGGTTTTGCCTTGCTTATGTGACCTCCGAGGACTGGTCTGGCAGTCGGGAGCACCGGACTCTGCGTAGCGGTGGTGCTGATGAAGACAGCAAATGGCATCCATCCTCTGCCGCTGCCTAGGGCTCAGAGTTGCAGGAGCCGCAGGATGGAAATCCCTCCTCTTTCTGAAGCAGAGTTTGTAACCAAAATCTGCTTCCTCCATGGTGAGTGCTATAACCGCTAGCATCTGGAGTGGTTTGTGGCAACTGATTCTGAATCCTTTTGAAGCAATTTTTTGCCTGAAATGGCAAGTTGTCCACGGGGAAATGGACCAAAACATGACCTTCCCACCTTCTGCAATACTCAGCCTAACTTGCCTATTTCGTTTCCACTGAAATTTTCATATTTACCAAGTTCATAATCACTGTTCCAGTGGGATTTAGACCTCTAAGTATTGTTTAGAGATTCGGAGATAAAACACCTGCCTAATTACAAAAACACTGCTTCTCACGTGTCTAAATCTTTCAGCACCAAGGATGCTTTCCAAAGATTGGTCATGAGCACCCTTCACAAGGCAGCAGAGCAATTCCAACTCCTCTGACATACAGGACGTTCACCGTGTGCTGGGATCAAGTCTTGACGTTCAGAAGTATGGCTGCCAAACCTGCAAATGCTTAAATGCCTGTCACCCGCGTGCTTGAAAGCTGTGCAAGAACAGAGCAACTCACTCCGCAGAGCCACAGGCATCTCTGGAAATGTGATGGGCGAGCTCAGCGGATTTTACAATCAAATCCACAACCTAGAGAAGGACAAGTCCAGTTATCAGATAAACACGGTGTCTGAAAAAATTGAATTCTGAAAATAACAGCAGGATTCTTTGTTCCTTGTCGCCCTGCATGAGTTGGCATGAGGTACGGAGCTCAGAACGGAAAGGTATTCGACACCTTAGAAGGAAAATCTGTACAGCTTTTTGGTCAAAGCAGTCCCTCTTTTTCTTTTGGAAGGCAATCTACCAGCAGTGTTCGTGGAAGCCTCAGAACTCTTCACTCTTGCTTGCCCATTAGTCTTCAGTGAATTTGTGTGGCTAAAAGTAGGGCAGACTTTGGTTTGCTAAGCTTTGGCGAGATGTATATATCTATATACTTAACTCTTTATGTAACTGAAGACTCTGTTTTTGCACAGGTTTGCAGCATTCTGGCAAGATCCATGAAACCCAGAAGTTTCTCTTAAACTGCACTATAACTTGCCACTTTTAAATGATGTGAATTAAGATCAGAATGTCAATGTCATTCTATTTTCCTATCTTTTGTCACTTCTGACACAGCCTTGATGGGTCTTTAAATATAGGCTGTTTTGTATTTAAAGTTCCTTGTTTTTTCCTTCTTTTATGAAAAATCTTTTATGGTAGGTTATGTAACCTGTACTATTATCTAGCAAGTGGAGAAGGTAGCTTTTAAATGTTTTACACATCTTGCTAAAGATTTCTGGTAAGTGAATCGACTGCAAGAAATATTTAGGCAGTTTTATATGCACGGTAAGCGTGCTGAGTTTTGACTGGTGTAGAAAAGCCCTTCTGAAATACCACAGAGGAGCCAGGGGTTGCAAAACATTGCATCCATTCTTTTTTTTCCTGTTATCAAGAAAAGGAACTGGTTATTTCAGTCCTATTAATTCAGAACTAGTCTGCTTTTGTTTACATTCAAAGTCTAAGGTCTTGAAACGAACAGAACAATTTCTGCTTATATAGGTATTTTACAGGATAGGAGAAAAAGAAGCTCTGTTTTCCAGCTAAGATTTTCTAACCCACTTTCAGACTCTGGTGATTTTTTTTTTTTTTCTAGTCAAGTCATAACCTTAATACAGAGATTTATCAGTGCCAGAGGACCTTTAATAAAGGGTCCAACCCTGAGGCCATTTTGTGTGTAACCCCACAGATTTCCTGTCTGGAATGACTGTAGCTGAAGACCAAGAGAGTTGTGCCTAGCACTGCAACTTATTATGGTTTATTTTGGGACGGAGTTACTAGGTCACCGTGCTTTGTCAGCTGTGTACTCACACACGCGCACACACACACACACTCTCACAAAAATAAAGGTGTTAAACTGATAAATCAATCAGTTCAAAAGGCCTCAGAGTAAATCTTACATCAGTACACATATTTAAGTGCACTGTGTAACAAGTGCTCTTCTTATGTTTCAAAAAGATAAACTCAGTGAGGTTTTCAGTTGAATGGGCACCAAGTTCTGCCTGCTTAAAACTTTTAATTATGGTGTTAAGCCACGCTTTACTGGTAGAAGAATGTAACAGCATGACATGCGGTTTATGTTCTTGTGTTTTACAAGTGCTATCAAGTGACCCTGTCTGAGTATGTTTTTAAAACACTCCCTACCTACACTTTCTAAATCGGTCATTAATGACCTCTAGGGATATGTTGTAGCTAGTAAGCACATTAAAAGAATTTATGATACTATGTATAATACAATGATTTATATGTCAATTTATATGTAGCACTCTCACAAAACAAGGGTTTTTCATGTTCCAGACTATTTTACAATGAAGTCTTTACATTCTTCTTTAACATTGCCAAAGTCCCATTTTGTTTAGTTCTTTTATAGGCGTTGGTGTTTTGGATTCCTGGTCTTACTTTATTTCTGCTTGATTCATTACGTGCAAACTTCTTGCAATGACACAATTCCACTTACGAGAAACTCACTTTGGATGTGGCAAGAAAACCTCTGTTAAAGTCCACGGGAGGTTTTTCTGCAGGAAGGATAGCAGTTTAGGGCCTATCATGTACTGAAAGCTGCATTCACAAACTTACTCACTGCAGAATGGCTTAGGCAGATACCTGAAATTAAAGTAATTTTTCTTAGACAATGCTCCCTTTCTCATTGAAATCTGTGAACTAGCAGTAAGGAATACTTTTTTCCACAGCAAACCCATGACAAAGTCTTGGGGAAGATTGCTTAAGTCACTCAGAGAAGTCCTATACCATCATTAAGTTGCATTTATGCCTTTTTATCAGCTGTGAGATGTGAGTGCTACCTAGTCCCCCCTCACTTTCTGCAAGGGAGTGACTTCGTCTTGAGGCCCACCTGCAACATTTGCTAAATGCATGTAGCCATAAGGCCATTTCTCCCACATTTTTCTGGCAATGTTCTTCTAGCTTGCAGTAAACATGGAATGAGTGCAACACGCCTTGAACTGACAAGGCTGGACCTGGACAAAGCATTTTCACACAGCTGAATGTTATAGTCACATTGCAGCTAGATATCAAGTGATACCCCTGGTGAGAATACAATAGTATTTCTTAGTGCACTTCATTCACATGAACCACGTTAATCTCAGTAACTTAAAGTCCACCAGCTCATTTGCAGCATTGGATCCAAATCTTCCTTAGCTTCCACAAAATTAATCGGATGGTTTCACAAGAAAATGTATGGGTTGGTCTAAGTGCTGAAAGACAGGGTTATAACAAGGAAGAAGTCACACACACGCAACTCAGCCTCTCCTGCGTTCAGCACCAATAGAAGAAGAACAAGGATTTCCCTCTCAGGACTGATAACTGTATGAAAATACGTGGCTTACCATTTTACCCAGTCTCTCAACTTCTCTAACCAGGTTTCAGTGCTTACTGCAATGTTAGGAGTCTGCTGGCAATATTGGGAGATCAGGAGAATGGATTTAGCGTGCCTTCCTCCTACCCAAGATGCAGTCTGTGCCCCTGCAGGTAAGGAAAGTTCCCCCAGCCCCCGCAACACCATTAATGAAAGTCGCTATTTAGCCTCTGGCACATATTAATTACTGAATAAATCCAATTCTTTGAGGTAAGTCTTTGACTCGAGATTTCTTAGGTGAAAAAAGTACTATTCCGCATTTTTCAAAACTTTAGCTTTTCAAAAGTAAATATTAAGTTGAAAAGGGGATTTTTGTCACATAATGTTGATAAATGTGGAAGTAGCACTGTTTGGAAATAAATGTTGTCAAAATTTGTATTTTGTCATGCAAGAAAACTGCATAAACCAATTTAATTTTACCAGTTCAAGGTGCATGAAGTAGGATGAGGAAAGCCATACTTAAAGGTAAGAGGTCAAATAAAAATAATTTCATATTAACATAATATATCTTTAGTTCAATGTTTTTTATATTGACCCTATTAACATTTCTGTACTTTGGCAAAAGTGAGTAAACTGAGCAGCACAAAAATACTACCTAGGGCAAAAATTCAAAAAATATTTTTAACTTATTTTCAGAGTGTAAATAAGATTTTCAACTCTCTTTTTCATCTCACATACTGCAAATTTCCTGGTTGCTCTGAAAGGGCAAAAATACTGTCATTGTACTGCAGACTCAGCAAGCACAGGGCACTGGAAGTTCAGATACCACGTATTGTGAAACAGTTTTATTTTCTTTACACCTTCCTTAGGAGCAACATTAATGAGTAAGGTATACACACCTCTTTTAGTAGCTATGGAATTATTATATAAAAAGATTAATGTGTTTAGCAGAGACTGATTTCAACAAGTAGCTGCTGTATATATGTTTAGTCTTCTAAAACAATGGAGAACTCTAATTCGACAGCAGCATGTTTTCATCTGGTGAACAACCAGGGGTCTTCTCTAAATACACCTTTCCTTCCTAAGGAATGAGAAGAATAATTCCTCTCTGGTTCTTATTCAAAATGGAAATCATCAAGATGATGTGCTTCAAGTAAATTTATTAGTTGCAATGTTAACTTCCTGCTGTCTTACACGAGTCCAGGCAGTTTTGAACTTTTACTGTATTTCAGTATTGAAACTTTTGAACAGCAAATGGATTTTGAGAACTACTGAATGCACTCTGCTTCTATTTCTGTGTTTAATGGATTAACACAGAGTGACTCTGTATATGGACATGGACATATCCATGGAGTCAGCAATCCTTTCTTCAGAAAATGGTCAACATCAGGCTTTTATGGATTATGTGCATATTTTGGGGTGATGTGAAAAATATTGCCAAGTCATTGGATTATGTCACAGCAGCATGTGAGGTTACCTTTCTGTTTTCCCTGTTCTTCTGGGCTGGGAGAGCTGAGAGTTCGTGCTTTCCTAGCATGAATTACATCATCACGTTGCAGTCGTGCCTTTCTTGTCCTTGACGCATTTTTCTGTCCTGCCCCCAATACCAGAGAGGACCCCAATGGGGAGTCCAGAGTATCTTCTGTGGGAGGGACAGCTGCTGTAAGTCTCCTGGAGTGGAGCAAAATGGATTCTGGATGTGGTGAGACTCTGTCCTGTGTTCCAGGTGTGATTTATAGTAGGGGTCACAGTCTGGTGTCCGTGAAAACTGAGTGCAAACGATGCAATTCTCTTCACTGTGTGCTGGCGAATGGACCTTCACAATCCACAGTTAGAGGAAGTAAAGAGGAAATGATTGTTATTTGAAGGACTGTTCCTCCCTGTGTAACTGGGTATACATGCAGTGATCCTCGCTCCAGGTAGCAGCCAGTCCTTTAACCCACACCTGTCTCAAAGGTAAACAGTGGTGTTTTTTTCCTGATAACTAATCCTTTTCATGAGGCAGTGTCATGAACCTCTGTAAAGTTTACTTAAGGAAACAGTGAATGGGGACTTACTCCCTAATTGCTTGTAGCTCAAGTGACTCCATCAGGTTTAATGGTACTGCTTTAAGAGAGAAGGGGTACAACCCACAGGGTCAAACTGATTGGGAAATAAACTTGAGGGGCAATCAAGTCTCTTGTTTTCTGAACAACCTGCAAGATATATTGGGTTGAACTTGATGTGAGCTGGCTGAAAATGAAACAGGGAGTAGTTTACTAAACAAACTTTTTTTTCTTTTAAGAATTGAAACAGTGCCTGCCATAACAGAGTCCCTATCAGAAAAAGGAGGGAGAGTAAAGCCGAAGATAGCACATGAATAGTACCCCTTTAACAACAGTCAGTCACTTCCTGCGATCAAAACCATGCTAGCACGTGGCCTGTTCAAATAAAAATTACTGGACTGGAGCCAAACATGAAAAAGTAATTGATAACGTGGTTTTTCAGAACCCACCCATCCATCAAATGTGTCACTCCTCCATAATACTTTATTGCCCCTTCTGAAGAAAGTTCTTTAAAATTCATAGTGTGCACTTAAAAACAAAGTGTCCTTGCCCTGGTTTGAAATGATTGTCTTTTAGTTTGGGTTTGTTTTGTTATTTAATTACATTCTCTTCTGTCATACGTTTTTGTACAGATAGTTGCTGGAAATTTCTGCTGCTCTTAAACAAAGAATCTTTTGTGCTGTATCAGCTTGCATTTTCCCTGGATTGTGTTGCGCTGGTGTCTTTTCACTGACTTCAGCACTGGAGTACTGTAGTCATAGCTTCACTAAGTAGACTGTAACAAACAGATTCATTGGCCCTTCCTCTGTGCTGCATCTTATTAACTGATCTGTGGGAAATGCTCTTTACATTGTTAAGGCACATGCACTAATACAAACACTAAATTAACCTTAACTGGAGGAAGCTTTGAGACTCCTAATACAGTAACCTAGCAGAAATCAGCATTTATAGAAGCTTTCTACCTACCAAATTTCATGGATATTTTTTGTTAAAGTGTGCTGTACCTTTTTTCTACACCATTTTACTATTGCATTTACCAAACAGATATTATGAATAATGCTCTGTAATTTCTTAATATGAGATAGCAAGAGAGAGATAAATACTACAGTTATTCAATTGAATTGATATATTTCTTTTTCCCCACAGTTAAAGAACAGCAATGAACAAAATTGTAGGAAGATTATTATTCTGAATTAGAGGGCAGTGTTCACAGATCTATTGTACCAGTTTTGTAGGGGTTGCTAATGATAACCCTCAAATTACAGACCACAACCTAGTGAAGAGGTCAAGTACCGTGTTGCTAATTAATTCATAAAGACGTGCTTTGGACTCTAGTGTTTAGACTGCTTTTTCATATTATAAAGTGTTAGCACTCACAACTTGTGTACTGAGAAGAATGTAGGTACTCATGGTGGCGCAGGAGTAACAACATCTTGAGCAGGCAGAGATGAGGATGGACGTGCAGTTCTGGTAGCAGAGAAGAACTAGGAGCATACTTGAATGAAGAGAGACTCTCCCCACCCCCCTCAGATGAGATGTGCATGGTCTCTGGATCCAGGTGGGAGGGGTTTGTACTCACACGCTGTCTCTAACCCATCCTTTCACTTTAGGGAATTCTTTAGCTATAAATTTACACTGAATATGTTTCTAAATTAAGAAGAAGCGCATCATCTACTCCCCTCCCTAGAAACTAAAGGCCCAAAAAGAATAA
The DNA here is from genome assembly GCA_023375905.1 of Nycticorax nycticorax. Taxonomy (NCBI): domain Eukaryota; kingdom Metazoa; phylum Chordata; class Aves; order Pelecaniformes; family Ardeidae; genus Nycticorax; species Nycticorax nycticorax. Next base: position 11,291,004 of record JAKFQP010000061.1, on the reverse strand, counting down.
AAAAGAACTTTACAGCTCCTCCACCTAGGACTGATTAGCTAAAATGCAATAACCTCAGTCCAAAGTCTGATTTGTCAAACAGAGCGTCTAGATCTTTGAACCAGATCTCAAATCAAAGTAGGGAGCAAATTCTAGTGTATTAGAAGTGTGTTACCAGCTCCATTGCTCACTGCCTGGCTTTGGACAATTTATTTTCAGTTTTGCTAAGGAAGTGTGTTAAGACTTGCTGTAATTAATATTTGTACAGGGCTGTGGAATCTGTAAATTATTTATTATATTTCAGGAAGAGGCTCCAAGGTTAGTATATGTAAATCCAGGAACCCCTGCAAAGACATGCAATTCATGTGCCCCTTGGCTTGTACAGAATTGCAGGGGTTTCCTTGACATCAACACTTGTTCTAGTCTCACACTAACTACAAATCTGGCAGTGTCTGAGAAGCAGCCCCAAGAAGCCCTGATCTAATAGTTGTAACTGAGTCAATAAAATGCTTTAAGCGTTTGCTTAACTTCGAGCCCATGAGTGGTACTATTAATTCAGTGGAGTTAGTCACTAGATTACAATTAAGCTCATGCCTAAATGCCTTGCTGGACCTTTACCAGCTTTAGGTTTATGATTTAGGTATCTTTCTTAAGCTTGCTAAGATCAGATCTCCTGACTTAAGAATTTATGGTCCAACTGAAAGTAGTGGTGGACTTAGATTTCTATGAAAGTCACTTTGGGGCAAGAGATCTCTCAATATTCACAGGCACTTATCTAAACATTGACTAATTTTTGTTTAGTTATTTAAACTGTCCAAATGCTACTCTGTGGGTGACTCATACTCTTGTAGCTCATACTTAGTCATTTTATTTCTCTCAACACAAGGCTAAAACCTATAGCGCTATAAACCATCATGCCTCAGGCAACTGCAATAAGGCTACTGCAGTTTATGTGTTTGAAGATCTGGCTCCTGCTCAATACTACTTTTAATGTCAGTGTTGCCATTTGTAGTACAGTATGTAAGTAATGAATGTAGAAATATACGCTGCATCTTCCACTTATGGAGCAGTTTCAATTAATTGCAAGGAGCCTATTGCAGGTAATAGGCACTACTGAACAGTGCATATTGCCTTGCAGTATCAGGCTTGTAATCTGTATTTTAAAGCTGAAAAATAAGGCTTTTATTTTAAAGTAGGTATTTGGGGGCTTTTCTCCATAAAAACAAATCTCTGCATAGTCATAAGATTCCAAGGTGTAATTTAAAATAATATAAGGTAATAAGTAGCAAGAAGTGTTTTTTTAGGTGAAAAAGACCCTCTGGTGTTTTACTCAGCACCGTTCTAAGCAGTGGTCTGACATTTACTATAACCAGTCAATATTCAAAAGATGAGTGATTCATTTGAACTAGGGGTTGCTTTGTTTCCTGTTGAATAGGTAAAGGTGTAGACCACTGAACATCTGTGATACAGGAATATTTGTACTGGAAAGGTGCTGCTTCTTTTAATTACCACATTAAAATATTGATCACTCAGTATGCTGTAGGCCATTTCTACTTCTTTCTGATTAGCTTATGGGAATATGTTATTTACGTTTGATATGACAATCTAGTTTTTAAGAAATGTGCAGAATGGCAACAATGAATAAAAATTTGTTTCAGTCTTTTGGGATAAAGGGTTTTATTATTATCCTAAACAATAGAACTTCAGTTAAAAACAGAATAGATTTTTTTCCAATAGTAATCTCATTTGAATATTTTGATTTATCAAAGCATTTCTTGTTTACTTAAAAAACACATTTTCTGCTCCCTGGAGAAGTCCATAATGCACTCAGTAAAGATTGAGCATCAGAAGAAATGTACTCAAAAGACAGTAAAATTCAGGAAAAACTGTTCTGGTTTTGCTTTGGTAGATATGCATCTTGGTGAACATTAGTGATACATCTTTTATGCATATGTTACACATTTCCTTTTGTGGTCATCTGAATAATGTACATTTTTTACTCAAAGTACAGCATGTATACTCTCTCATTCAAGGACACTACTGCTGTGTATTGTAATATTAAAATCTTAGACATTTCAACTGAAGAGAAGAAGTACACCTTTGGAGAACCATAATTCTTTTCACCAGTGAAACTAACTGAGAAGTTACATGTGACTGAACTGGAGTTAGGGCATTTTCTTAATAGCTAATTTGATAAAATCCAGATAGTTTATGTATGACTTAAGCTTTGCCTGACTGGAAAATGGTATTGTTCATTAATGAATAGCAAATCTACACAACGGCTTAGGACAGGAATTGAAGAATTCTCTACCTATATGAAATTACAGAGGGAATTTAGAGAGCTAAAATGCAATTATTAGAACTGGAACATGGCCAAGATCCTTGGGTTAACTTCCCTGTTCTTATTAGAAGCTATATATTAGATCCCATTTCTTGTCTGTCTTTGCTGTACATCTGCTGTATTTTTTTAAAAAATTCTGAAATGTTGTTTGTTTTTTTTTCTCTTCTCATTTAAAGAGAGTGCTAGTTTCAGGATATAAATGTTTAAAAACATGTGGGTATGCTTGGCCTTCAGCAGTTTAGAAATCTGTATTTAAACAGTGGTGCCAGCTGAAAAACAGTATCACTGAGAAGTTTCCAGGGCTCTAGTAGACAGGTTGAAATGAGCAGATACGGTCAAGACTTACATAGTTTTATATTGCTTCTGAAAACATAGCATGAAGTTCATAGCCTGTCAGGTCCTCAGTAAAACTCTCACTGGCCTTGGTGAAGGGAGGATTTCAGAATGACACTGCTGGTACTTAAAATTTTAGCACCAATCTTGCAGTACTTGATATTTTTATTATATTCTGAGCTCAGAGTCTTGTTTGTCGTGAAATGCTTCAGCTTAGTTTTTAAAAAGTCTGGTGCTAGGACCAAATCTACAAAATAGCACTGGCCCCAGATTCAACTAAAAGGTTTGGTGCCCTGTGAAGACGTGTTTGTGGATCTTGATTTTAGACAACCACACCTTCTATCTTGTTCCCCCGTTCGTCTCTTAAATCCACACTGGCAATTAGCTGGGCACTTGCTCAGCTAAAGCAGGAGGTGCATCAGGTCCCCAGGTCACTCTGGCCATGGTATACACGCACTCTGTCTGCTCATAGTTTTGCCCTGAATGCACCAAGCAATACCTCTATAATGGCAGTTCTAGACAAGGTGGCGTGCACCCTCCACCTAAACATGGAAGTTTCTAAAGTAACTGGAGCTGTAAATTACTGAGAGAAGCAACATTTAAGGCATTTGGGGCATTTCCCAACTAATTTTTTTTTAGACGGCTTTGTCATACTGTTGTGAACATCACTGTGGCCAAAACACATCTATACTGTAAGCACAGAAACAGCCACCTTGCCAAGCCAGAACTAGAAATATAAGGGAAGACGGTACAAATTCAGCTCTGGTATGGCTTCGGAAGAGTGCTGAACTGTGCCAACTACACTGACAAGGGGGGGGTTGGTATGAAATCCGGATCTCGGTCTCATGCTCCCTTCCTCTAACCCTCTCTGCGTACTGGAGACTAGGGAATGGATCGAGAGCTGTGGATCTGCTAAAGTGCCTAAAATTTTTTTATGGATTAACCTTTGATCCTCTAGTTGCAGAGAAGTTTGCACACAACCTCTTAAGGAATGAGCTTACAGAGCATCTGAAAAGAACCTGCATTGTGCATTTGAACAAAGGCCAAAAAAATCCTCATTATTTTTAACACATGTAGATAACTTTTTGGCCCAAGTCATGATTTTTCAGTGATTAGCATGCAAAGTATGGAAGATCATTATCTCCATGAGGCTGTTCCTTCTCCCTGAGCAGAAGGTAGAGGTGTTCCAGTGCAAACTGGCTATAATAAATATCATTGGCAGTAAGCATCCCTAAAAAGTTTTCCATCTTAGTACAAACTATTTTACAAGATTTGATCAGATCAGGAAAAATTTGGTACAATATGTCTGGTGGCTGTATGTTTATTGTATCAAACTCTACTTTTGGCATTTGTGGACACTAGGAGATTTTACATTGTTATTGCAAGTCCTTTAAAAAATGAAAGTTCCTTTCATCTTGATGCACTGTTTTGTAGCCCAGCCTTATAGCAGAAGAGCACAAGTCTATATAATAATGTGTACCTCTAGCAACTAATAAAAGCCCAGAATATGTACAGGAATTACATTACAGGCTCAGTTCACTAAGTCAAAATTAGTTGCTTCCATTTAATCCAGTTATCTGTATATGTATTTTTCCTGCACTAATCACTAGACCACTAAGGCTGAGTGTTTCTGTGGTAACTGAAATTATCTCCCTGGAGTGCAGTCAGGTTCCTATCATTGATATGCATATCTGAAAGGTCCTGAAGTTTCTAGCTTTCCTGTAGGAAATACATCACTTTTAATTGATACACATCTTAGCCATGAGAAGACTCAAGGTTTTTTGTTTAAACAACAGACAAAAATGAAGGACTGAAAACTAAAGAAAAATAGAAGCACAGATTTCTTTATACCTTATTTGAGTGAATGTGTATGGTTCTTTGATCATATCAAAAGAAAACTGTTGATGACGTGCTGAAAAATAAAACAACATAACATATGGCTGAAAGCATATCAGCGGAGTACTTCTGCTTTTACACCAATTTCTACTGAATTTTGCTGAAGTACATTTGCTAATATTTTACAAAATATATTGAACTGTTCTGATTTTTGCTATTTGCTGTTATGACAGGTTTGGAAAGAACTCATTCTTTTAAGTAGTCTACTGTTGTCATACAATCTTTTAAACTTCTTTGACACTGAACTGCTTGCTGGGTTAACTGTGGAAAGTACTAATTAGAAACCAACATTTGTAAAATACAGTGTGCGAGTTTTAAACAAGGTATGTCTCTCATACCATATTCTGAGGAGCAGCTGACTGCAAAAGTTTGAGATAAATTCAGATACAGTGATACGCTTTTCTGTGCAATCTTTAGAAAGGTTTATGTGATAAATGCCATATGATGAGCTGGGGTATTTCACACTCTGGTGCTGGAGGTACTAATTCCTGTGGAAGTGAGTAGGCTGTTTCCAGTCACTGTGGTTAAGGACATCTTTACCCATTCAAGGTTGAAAAGACATAGCAGGAATCTCCAAACTCTGTGATAGTCTGGTCTGTGATGCTTTTAAAGGCTATAGGTTTTCTCATTTTTATATTGTTCTCCCTAGTCCAAAGACCTTAATAATTAATAATGTGTGGGGTGAAGATTACAACCATACTATATTAATGTTCACTTTTTAGAATTCATCACCACACTAGCAGAATTTCAAAGACATGTAGCATTTAACAACAGGAGCAAGTTTAGGTGATAAATTCATTTGGCTTTACTGTTAACTTGAGATAAACTTACATAGTCTAGGTCTTTTATACACCTAAGGGGAAGTGCTGATCTAAATAAATTGTACGTAATTATCTACATTTAAATTCTTATTAGCAGTAATGTTTATTATGAAGAATTATCCTCCAGTGGAAGTACTCTTACGGATTTCAGTCTTGAACTTCGGAATTGGTCTAACTTTTTAACAAGTAAATCCAATTTGATTTTCTCAGAAGATTTTAAAACATGGACGAGTGGTGTTGTTGCTCTTTGCATAGCAGGGAACTAGCAGTAGCCAAACAGAATGACCTGCTTGTGGCAACATGGGGAGCTAATGGCATAGCCTGGAAAAGAAATGGAGCATCCCAAAGATCCATATCCTGCCTGTGGACTCTGCTGCCTTTCACTGTTATATTCTCCATCTATGGAAACTATTTTTTTTCCTGATTGTTGCGTTAATTAGTAGTTGGGAGTTATTAAAGAAGCAAGGAGATTAAAAAGAGGGAGAGTTTAAATTTTGCAATGGTTGTGCTTAAAGGCTGTATGTGGAGGAAACACATCTATTTCATACTCTGCATTTTAAAAAGCCACTATACAATGACAGCTTGTACCTTTGTGCAATGCAAGAAAACTAATAATTGAAAACCTCTGAAGGGCTCATGTCATGTTTTTAATGTATTCCTGTTCAGTGTTCTGAGTAGAAGTTTTGTTGTTGCTATGGGTAGGGGATAGATTGAACTGATTACATACTGTGTTATAAATAAGTGTATTTTGTTCCCTGATAAATGATTCTTCCTTCAGTAATAGGAAAAATAAACAAAGGAAAAAGGGTACATTTAAGGTTGCTGTCAAGTCTTAGCTATTCCTAGACTTTCAGATTTCTGTTCTTAGCTACAACATTCTAACTATAAAATATTTTCCTTTTAGTTTTAAATCCAATTTCTAAATGGTTTAAGAAGAGACTTCTGCAAGTTAACCTGCAGCTATACAATTGCTGGATAAGCCCTTTGTCTGTCTGAACTGCAAGGAAAGGTGGGGAAAATGTGGCTTGAATCTACATTTGCACTCCTGTGATTTCGGGACTGGCAGGAGCCAGACTGGGTTTGGCATAAATTAGAGCCATCTAAAACTGGTCTGTCGTTGCTGACTTCCTGAGACTCTGTGGGTTCATTCATAACTGAAGGTCAGGTATACCCGGCCATGCTCTGGAAAGGTGCTTTAACAAATGGGGAATCCTCAGCAGACCAGCTAGATTACTTTTCCTGGTGGTTTGTACCACTTCAACAGAGGCAAAAAATGCCACGCTCCAGATGTGACAACAGCATTTGCCGAAATGCTCAGTTCTGCTTTGAATAAACTTGCTTGGGGAACAAATAGTGTTGCACTGGCTCTCTGGAGTTCAGTGCAAGGTGCAAACCATGGGCAAATGAATCTGGTTAATGCCTATAACCAGCTGGAGTTCATGTTGCTGTAGATACACTGCCATTGAGATCAGAGTTAATTTAAATCTAGCTTTACCACGCTGACACAAATTGCAGTGCCGTCTCATACTGCAGCGTAGACTCAGCACTGGTCATGTAATAGCCACTGTCTTTCAATTTTATTTTTTTTTAATTTTTTTTTTGCTAGACCGCTCTTGTCTCTTCAGTTGAAATGAGCAATTGATCTTGTTATCTATTCTGCCACTAAGAGATACATCACAACTCGCATAGTGGCTGGTAAGGCCCGTATCAATTCGTGTGACAACCTTACAGTTAAATCTTAGCTGCAGTCATCACTAATTATCAGGGGAATTTCTTGGTGTCTTTTTTCTTATTCAGAATTTTTAGCCTTGCTTTCTATGCAAACAGCATCTTCATGTTGCCAGTAATGATAACGTGCAAGAGAAAGTTGAATTTTTACAGCCCCACTATCTCAGTGAGCTTTTAAAGGTGCACAACACTTCAGGGGGAAAAAAAAGGCGAAAAAAAAACCCAACAGAAAAACATGGAGGGTTATTATTAATCTTTAATTTCTCCACTGACATGCAGCCATATATAGCATGAGACAAAATATGACAATTAGTAGGCCCCACAAAGTGGCACCGCGTGGCCATCCAGGAGAGAAAAGGAAGCAGAGGACAGCATCAGGCAAACCACATGGGGAAGTTTAGGCAGCCCTTGATACCCAAGCTGCAATTTAGCCGTGACACTGACATTCACAAACATCTTCTTGGAAAGTACCGTAATGTCTTTAGTGGCCACAAATACACATATATATTTTCTCTCAGCTAAAAGTCAGTGCACCCAAAGCACCTGGTTGAACAAAGGAACTATTTACATGACCAGCTATACCATTTCCTGCAGCATTTCCATTTCTATTGATGGCTCCTTAAAGGATTATGTTTATCAAGACGAAAAATGGTAGTTATGTTATTTCATTACAAAGAGGTAAACTTCTGTATATGAGCTCATATTAATGTGTTCCCTGAAGAAGAGAAAGAGTTACCACTTAGTCTCTGCTACATACGCTATCACACATGCTATGGCGATGCACAACACACCCAGTTTGGACATAAAAGATAAAGAAAGATTGTGCAGCATTCACAGACAACAGGAAACTAAATACTCATTTTTCAATGACTTGGGCATTTGCTACATAGTATTTTCCTCAGTGGATCTTATGTGGCATTAATATGATGCGTTCTCTGCCTGTGTCTTCTCCTCTTTTGAATGTTGTGTATTTTCTTACGTGCACTGCCAGAATTGCCTAGTTCTAATGCAGGATCATACCTTGCTTCCTCACTTGCCTGTTTGTCCACTTTGGGCTAATGTTAGTAAACATCCCTTAAAGACAATCGCTTTTAATCTTGTCAGAGATGCCTGTGTTGTGAGGGTGAAAATTAGTTATTAGCTTAGCTTTTCATCCATGCATAATAGGATGTTAAAATCAGAGATTTGCTTGGGGCCATGAGAAGCATCCCACTCTGAGCTTACAAGTTCTGAATTTATAAAATGCAACATATTTAAAATAAACAAGCAGAAGGCAAATGCCAGTTTAAAATGAGAAAAAGTCTGGTTTGTATATATTAGTCTTTGTGTACGGAGTTTAAGGCATCTTCTTGACTGCAGTAAAAGAAGAAAAATACGCTGAATCTTTGCTGATTCTTACCCCTCCCCCCCACCTTTGTATAATAGCTGATCAACACAAAAAGCTATGCCTTGTTCTTACAGTGAGTACTTTGCCCCTGAATGGCGTTGTCATCAGCTTGGTCCCTGCAGCATTTAGCATCTCAGTCCTCATGCTGTACCTCATCAAATTAAGACCTGGGAACAAATAATGCCAAGAAGAAGTCAGCCTGGAAAAAAAAAAAAAAGAAAAAAACCCAAAGAAACAAAACCCTAATTGAAACCCGTCCCTCACAAAATAGTGGCAAAGCTTCTCTTTGCACCTGTATTGTGAGGCAAGGCTGCCATCATTTAGAGAATATGTACCCTAAAGGGCCTTCTCTTCCTTCTGCACTGGAGCATCTGTGGCGGGAAGGGGAGCTAGGCTCTCTCTCTGCATATGCCTACAGAGCAGTGACAACCTCCGTTTCCCTTCACTCTTATTCCACTTTAGTTAAATCAGCCAGAACAAAGGATATAGAGTAGGTGATAGTTCCCTTGGGAATATCTATGTTAGATTCATGGTAATTGGCAATGAAAGCAATTGGTGAGTTCAGACACTTTCAGAGAGACCTCTGAATGTCTCAGTGCTCTCCTTTGTTGTCCCCCGTACATGCATAATAAAAATGGCTACCAAAGAAATACAGGTAGGCATCCTGGCTCTAAATGCGTGTATAATATAAAATGCAGAGTTGTACACCAGTCTGCTGGATGACAGGCTTGAGTATTTGGATTGCCTACCAAGTGTTGATGAAAAGCCACACAGATTCTTAATTCAGAAACTCCAATTTTTCCTCTGTTCCTGTGTTCATTTTCTTTATCAGCGGGGGATGACTTACACTTTCAAAACTGATTAACATTTTAAAACTGTGGGAGCACTTTGTGTGGCATTTCAAATGATTTTTAACCCTTTAGCTCTTTGCTGGAGCTCCTTTTTGTTTTTCTTCTCTTTTCCCTTTTTTCTGTCTTTGGAATACAGGTTATGCCAGCACGTCAGCACTTCCAGAAAGTAAGCATTTTTGCACTACGCAGAAGGCACTGGAGACATCAGTTACATTAAGTAAATTTTGGCAGTACAAACAGGTAGAGGTTTACCAGCTTTCACCTCATTGTCTAACCTACCCACATGGGTGAAGGAGGCAGCCTTGCCCTAAGGCTTTGAGAAACCCAACAGTTTCCTTAATCCTTTCCCACGTCCTGTTTGTCCTCAAAATAATGTCCCTGATATGGCTGTTTAAAGTCTACAGGACTTATGCTTTTCAGCATGTTTTCCCCTCAATCTCTTTTTCTGTTATGCACTCTCTCATGTGCTTGAACACATTGATGTACGGGCAAAGCAGGGACTCACCAGTACCCAAAGATCCATCTTCCAGCTGTGCGCAGCTTTGCTCTCAGGCAGTTGAAGCTCATTCTAAAGCATGGCTGAGGAATACTATTCACTTAAAAACAAATACAACACTCAAAGGCATTTTTCCATATCCATAGACAAACGTGTAGCTGCAGTGTACATTGGATCATTTGCAGCTGAGGAAAACTATTAAGCAATGCCTACAAGCTTGCCTTTAGTCCACTCACAAGTGCTGCCACCTGTGAATTAAAAAGGTCAACAGTCAACATCTGCTCAAGTCCAATAACTGGGCTGATAGCATGGCTAAAGGTATGTAGAAAGGATCCAATTCCAATGTCATCTGAGTACGGACAATCCCCATTGACCTTGGTGGGACTTGCATTTGAGGCCACACTTTGTCTTGTGACTCCAAACATGAACGAGGACACTACTCACCAGCTGCTCTTCTGCAGTGCTCAGCAGTGACACTTAATGCTGCAAATACTAGTTTATTTTGCATCTTACTCTTTTTCATTAAACAGAAGTCCAGTGACAGGGAAGTTTGCCTACTCGTCTGTATTTAAGAACACAGGAACAAAACTAAATTTATGTTTTTCTATAAGATAATTGTGATAAAAAGCTGGGCACAGGTCTTCTGTTTTCTATCTTAACAGTTTTAGGAATTCTGAAAAGTTGTGCATGGTCCAGTATTCAAGGACAGGAAAGAAGAAAAGACAAGAAAGGCACATTACATCTGCATCTAAAGACAAAGTATCCATTTCTCAGCCTACATGTCTTTTAACCTTTTCCCCTTTCACTTTCCAACTCTGCTTTAGCTGAGCTTCACTCCCCAATGCCTAGATTCTCCCTCAGGATTCCTTGCGCTGGAGATTGCTCTTAGCCCTGTCCCTGCATTCAGTGGTGGGTATGTTGGTTTTAGTATGTATTTTTGTTAACTCATTTGGTAATGACATACTACCATTCTTCAGCTCATGTTAACAAACAGATATGGTAAACAGAAATTCTTTACAGTCGTGCCAATAGAAAAATGGAAAATGCAAAGGACTGGGGAGAACCAATCAGGGATGTACTTAGTATTCTCAAAATTCACATATACTTTCTGAAAATGTAACTATTTTGACAATTAGTTTCAAAAAGAAAACTCCTTTGGTTTTACTCTTTTCCCTGGAATAATATACAGCGCATGAAAATTCAATGTTTATCTTTGATTAATTAAATAGGGTCAGGCAGGAATGAGAGGCAGTAGAAAATCATGCCTGTAGCACTGGAAAAGCTAGTGCCTTAAAAACTCTTCCAAAATATGAAAACCTTGAGAATTTCTCAAAAGTCTAACTATTTATTAAGTTATCACATAACTAGTATTCTGAAATATTAGTAGCTTTGTGAAAATTAGTAGCTTTTTTTGGACATATGATTAACAGGTGTGAGCTGTACTTTTTCAGGTTTGGAGGCAGGTAATTTACAGCTTATTGTACAGGAACTGGAACAAGAGGAAAGAAAAGTAAGAATACTTCACCTACATTTCTTCCCCCTTTCTTTAAAAAGTTTTCTGTTAGTATTCAGGAACGATTTCCCTTTTCTAATGTTCTTCCACTAGTTGTATTTTAGTTAATTATCTTGGTTGTCCATTGTAAATAAAAAGTAAGAAATCTGCCGGTTCCCTTTGATCATGGTTCTGTTCCTTCCCCCAGTGAAACTCACACACAGAGTTTTTTCTTTTCATTTCCTTCAGAGGTGAAAAGCGTTCCTCATTAAGAAAAGCGGATGCGTCCCATCATAGAGAGTTGAGGGTTATAGATTCTTTCAAGCAGTTTCCTTTCTCTCCAGGTACGAATTGTTTAATTCACAGGCATTGTCAGTGTACTGAGTGTTCACGTATATAGAATACAGTGTCATTGGAAGCTCAAGGCAAACCATGTGTAAGAATGAAAAAACGTATTAAAGCATAAAAGCTAATGAGGACACAGTGCAAATACTCCCCATAACCATGGCCCAGCGTGACTTCCTCAGGGGAGTTAGACTAAAGTAGTTACATCAGGAAAACAGGCACACTACAGGTAGATTCCAGGATTCTCCTCTCTTTGTCCCTGCATAAAATTGTCAAGAAGATAAATACAAAACCTAACAAAAATTCTTCCTGCACCTTTATGATAATTTTAATTTATTTGAAAGAAGATAGGAACCCATATTCCATTTCATGCTCATTTATATTTTGAAAGTTTGTTCTAAAGTACTTTTTCTCTTCAAATTAAACACATTTCCTGAGGACATACACATCAGTTATTTTGTAACTCTGCAAAAGCCAACAATACAAATATTGCAGGCATTTAATAAACACAGGGCTGAAACGATATACTGAAATTATTCATCACCTGCACAACTTGTCATATAAGATCTTGAAACAAGGGAAGAGTAATACTCTATTCAGAAAACATTCTCTTGAAGTTTGCATATATCCCCTTTTATTTCCTTGTGAAGTTTTAAAGTTCCCCACACACATACACTTGCTTGGAGCCTTATGAAACTGAAATGTCAAGTGAGAGTTGCTTTATATCATGTTCTGTCAATCAAAGTAAGCGAGGCTTTATGCATCTGTTGCTAGTATATTGGCACTTTTTGAAGAGTGTTTCGGAGGGAGCGAGAATAAATAAAGATCCTTCAGGCACTTTCTCATTTATGGATGAGGAATCAAAGCAGTCTGAAACTTCATTTTCAGCCTGATACCCTGAAGATTGTTGGCTGATAATTCTGGATGGAACAGCTTATCTGGGAGGATTAGGGAGAACATGGGCTTCCTATTACTGCTGGCTTCAGCCTATTCAGCTGGGCAGACTCTGTCACACATTATCTGTGCCTTTACATATGTCACTAATCTTATCTATATCTTTTCAGCTCCTTCTGTTGGAGCTGTGGTTTCGTGTACCTAAACCTCCCATTTCTTCATTACACCAGCTGTATAGGCATTAGCCTTCTCTAACAGCCTTTCTGCACCGTGTCATTCAGTAATGGCTAGTAATGCAAAGGTATGAGAAGGTAATGGTAGTGCTTTATCTCAGATCTTACAGGCCTCACATCAATATATTAAATGCATACCTCCCTTCCCACCAGCATCCTTGATCCTCCCCCCACCATTTTTGACCAAATCCACTTAACAAAATAAAATCACCTCAACAAGAGTATCTCTGCAATCATTAAAAATAACGGAAGCAGGTGATTTGGGGGCAGGTATATATGCTGGAAGGGTCAAGGTAGTCTGTAACCAGCAGAACAAGAACATCAACACCAGAACTAATCTGGAGCTTCTGCCATTCTCTCCTGGATTGCTAACTGGTGTTACAAATCTAGTGGCATTGGTCACTAGGACAAAGTAACTTGGAAGAAAGAAAGATTAAACCTTCTGAGAGTCCCTGCCCTTTTTAAATTTTAGAGGGAAGCCCCTTCCCCACACCTACTCTCAAATACTTCCCCAGCTCCAGCTGGCTCCCTGCCTGCTGAGCTAAGCACCATCCTTTCTCTCCTATTCTGTCTTTGCCTTTCAGTCTTCCTGCCACACAGCCATTCTGGTGTCCTCTTTCCTTTCTGATTAATTTTCTCCAGTTTCTTCACCTTGTTCAGCCATTCTCAACTTACCTCATTCCCTGTTACTGTAATAAAAATGAAAATAAATGATTTTTTTTAAAGTGAAGGAAATGGAACTAATGAGATACCACTTTGCCCATTTATTTTCTCTCTAGCAGTGTTTTTGACTGTTAGGTCTCTTGGGCAGGGGCTGCTCTTCCTGTGCGGTTTTTTTCGTGCCTAGTACAATACACATCAGAAAAAAAGAAAAATGGTCACTTGGTCCTTATCTTGATAGCTTTTTTGGGTACCACCAGAGTGCAAACTAGAAAAACACATCACTGATTTCTGACTAATAACTCACTCAATAGTATTACCTGGCACTTTATTTTCAATTAGTGGTTCAGCCAGTTCTATATATGATTAATTTTAAATACATTTAAATGCAATTTAAATAATTTTAAAGCAGGGAAATTTTCCTTCCTGTTTTTACCGCCTTTGCATTTTGTTTTACTTTAAATTGGCAAGTTATTAGGGATCTGAATCTTGTCTGTTCTCTCAAGGTTGAAACAATAAGCTTTATCTGAACCTGACAAACGTAATTTCTCTTCTTCATAAATGAATGCCTTGAATGTCATGGTTTCCCCACCCTGCAACCACAAGCCCAGTCAGGGCCATGTCATTTAACACAGACCCATTTTTTATTCTGTGACAAGCAGGAGCAACAAGAAGTGTAACTTATATCCCAAAGCTATACAAATGCTGCTGAATTATACAGGCAAGACAGCCACAGAGAGTTGTGTTTGCTCCAGCAGTGCTGGCAACTGCAGGAAATAATGTGTTGCAGCAATGGAAGATTTCCTTAACTACTTGAAGTGTCCCAGAGATTTGGAGAAGATCCTTGCTGCAGACCCTGCAAGAACTGCTGTTTTTCAGCATACACAGGACATTTATCGTCACTCAAGGACGTAAGGAAGAACTTAATTGCAGACGCTCCCAGGAAAATTGTTTTCACTCTTCTAATCTGGTTGATTTGTTCTTCCCTAGGCTCTTGTATGTGGACTTTTTCAACAAGCACTGGGATAAACTGAGTGTTTGGTATAGAGTTCACTTTGCCATGCAGTTTGGCAAGCTATGCATGTCACCAACTGAAAAGTACAGCTCTAAAGAGGGCAAGGCTAACTCTGAACACTAGAGCAGAATCCAATATCTCATCAGGCACACCTGAACCCTTTTATCATATATACAGCATGAAGAGATATATAAAGAATCTCTTAAATACTTAATTTATAGTCAGCCTTTGTCTGAGTATGTGTCATTTATGAAAGGATAACATGTGGCATGTGGACTCATCATTAGCCCAAGGTAACAGAGGTTATGACTTCTAATTCTGTTCTCAGCCCTGCTACAGAGTTACTACATGACCTTGCGCAAATCACTTAACCTTTATGTGACTAATTTTATCTATCTATAAAGTGGGGATAATAAAATTTTTAGCTACACACAGCAGGATGATGAGAATTAATTAATGCTGTAAAAGTCCCTGAGAAAGAAGGCTTAATATAGAGGGCCTAATTCCACTAGTATTCACTCTCTGGCTCTTGAGCAGTTACTTCTAGCTGAGCAAAATTAGTGTAAAAGCTACCATCTGGATTTGCTAGCATTATTGAGATTCACTGCGCTTAGACATGGAGCTCACACAAAACAATCTAGAGAATCACCCCAAGAGAAAGCTCAAGCTATTAATTACTAATATTAATTATATATCCACATACACAGAGTACAATCAACAATGCTTGAGCATTCAGGATTTCACAGCAGAGGCTCCAAGTCAGCACATGGAAAAATAGACATCTGTTTGAAAGCGCATGCCTGTGTTATTGAAGCTGCAAACACCAATCGGGTGGCCATGTGCCCATGTGCGTAGGGGAGAAAGAGTGTGTGTTGCTCAGGTGGTTCTTCAACTTCTGTTTTTTAAAATTTGACCCTAAAACTCCACTTATACTGCATTGTGGAGCAATTTTCTAAAATAAAAGCAATATAATTTCCATTAGAAAAAAACTTAAGTTGGAAATGTATTATCATGTCACCTACTAACATGTTGGAATTTTATGGGATATGACTTCATTCAGTGTAAGGTTATAAAATACAGTGCATGAAGAGCTAGATAATATCTGTGTCTAGGAGCTGGAATGAGGGGCAATGGTAGACCATGCTGTCTTCATAACTATGCTCTCTTCACTCTGCTACTGGCCTACTGTTTTACAGTGGGCAGCCTGAATCAGTCCTAATCAAATTTCCCTTCCCATGTATCAATAAATGAAGAAATCCCCATATAGTATGGGACAACCAGACTTCAGTATCCTAATCTGTTGTTTTACCTAAAGTATGCTTGGATTTATGCTTTATTTCTTTCTACCACTAAAGGAGAATTTTCAAATGACTGTGATTGTTGCAACCTCCATAAAATTAACGCTATATACACACTGAAGCCAGAAGATCAGTTTGAAGTTATAAAACTGCCAAGAAAGCAGAAAGAACCAGTCTTGTCTGTAGATATCAGTAATACAATTGCCTTATTCTAGACTAGCAGAAAACCAACTGATTAATGGTTCAAGATCATGTCTGGTGTAACTTCAAGTACTCTGTGGCAGGCCCTAACTCAAGTGCCCTTTCAAATTAACCTCAGGAGATTCTTCATCATAAGGAAAAATTAATTCTTTATGCCATGGAAGTGATCTTCAAAGTCAAGATGATTGGAAGGGGGGGTGGGGAGGGTGGGGGGGAGGGGGCAGAGGGAGTGTGGGGGTTCTGCGATCTCCAGGACATTTTAAAACTGATACATCAGGGAGAAAACAAACACAATAAATACGTCTCTCTCCTTAGTTTGCTTTTGCAAAGCATTCCAGCATATTTTACTGTAAAAACCTTTTCTCTCTTAAATGATCAAAGCAGCGTGTGATCCAA
Organism: Nycticorax nycticorax; assembly: GCA_023375905.1. NCBI lineage: Eukaryota > Metazoa > Chordata > Aves > Pelecaniformes > Ardeidae > Nycticorax > Nycticorax nycticorax. The sequence goes on along the minus strand of JAKFQP010000061.1, from coordinate 11,274,638 downwards.
TCAGGTAAACAACTGCAACAAGCCAGAATAGCACAAATACACTTAAATGTCCTGTCTACTGAAGATGTTCATTGAAGATAATGATGCACAGGTCCCAAGGGATTTAGAGAAAAATAAGTAAATAGAAAGTAAAACCAGCTTGATGATGTCTACGATAGGATGTGTGGGGCTTAGGAGGGTGGTGGTGTCATTTTTCTTTTTCATGTTTTATTAGGATTAAGAAATTTAGGGTGGGGGCACTTTTTGTTCTAAAATTTCTACTTATAAAGGCTGACTTGCTGTTATGAAAGTCTGAGGGCTAGATAAGTTGTGATTGTAATAATATCTATTGTGAGCCAAGAAAACTTTACTTGCATACTACTAAAATCCTTTTGCAGCTTACATACTTATGTTAATATCAGCAGAGCAGAAGAATATAGCAGAAAGGTCTAAACATTGCCAAAATAGCTTACCTCTAAGCATGGTCTCCCCTGGGTCAAACAAAATAAATGTGCTGTTCCTGAAAATAGAAAAAAAATAATAAACTAGTAGTAATAATAAGGCAGCACAGACCATTTCTAGAAGAAACAAGTAAAGATAACCCATAAAGAATTAAATGTAAGGTATTTTTAGGATGTTTTGGTTTTGTATGTTTGTTTTTATAAAATAACCAAAGCATATAATTGCATTGAATAATTTCTTCTCTGGCTTCTCCATTTATTCTCTCTCTGGCATCCTTTATTCCCTGTATCCCTTGACCCATTTCAAGAGAGTATTTAGGGAGGTCCTGAATATTACAGCAAATTAATTTTCCCATTGACTCATGTAAAGCATACACAAAAGCTTTTCTGGTGTGGGGCATGTCATCTATGAGGCTACCCCAACGAGGCACCCACCTGCTGGCCTTACATTAAATTCTCCTGCTCCCACTCCCTCGTGCCACAGCCTGAGCCAGTCTTCTCAGTCATTCATACTGATTCACTCAAGCTCAATGAAGCAGCTGACTTTAGGTTTTTGTCTGGTAATACCCTCAAACTGTACTGCCTCCAAGGAAATCCTGGCAGCTCTAGAAATCCTCATTTTCTCCAAAATACAGAGAAAGCAGCCCATCTCTTCTTACCCTTCCCTCGCTCAGGCTGGTTTGTCATCCCACCTGCTGCATTAACAAGACTTCTACAATATGGCCTTTAAAATGGCAGGGAACTCAACAACTTTGTTCATGCAGGTAGTGATCATGCAGCCTATAGTATGGACATGGCTTATCTTTCCTTGGATTAGGTTAATTTTAAAAACTTCTAATAATTTTAAGGGCATTTTCCTGTTTACTTTGGTCCTGATGTAGTATTCTTAGCAGCAAGTCTTTTGCTGTGCACTGAAATGCAATTGATGGGAGGATATGTTGTTTGTAATACCCTGAGGTGTATTCCAAGGTGCTTGCCACTTTATGTGGTGAGCCAGAAAATACAGGTGATGCTGAGTGTGCCATTCAGCTTTTTATTTTTATCTTAGAATAACATTTTCTTAAGTTAGTACCAGTCAGCCGTAGTGCAAATGAGTCTATCTGAAATGATCATTCATATATGTACATGTGTCTTGAATCCAAAATCAGTAAGACACATTTCTGTATCATTAGATGCCTATTTTCAATTGCCTCATTTTGATAAGTGGGGCTTATTTTTCTTATCATGAGTCAAACAGCAGAATCACTGAAGGTGGAACAGGGTAAAGGTGACTCATTCTACCTGAGGTCTCCATGTGCACTTGGTAAGCATTTGGTTTTTATAGGTGGCAGTAATGAAATAAATACATCCAAAGGCGTGGGTGAGTAAGAGACCAATCCACTCTGCGCTCAAGTGCCTGGAAGCAGTGTGCCTGGCACTGGCTCTTAACTACGATGGCTAGGAAACATGCCTTTTCACCTGTTAGAGATCCTGGATGTATCTAGAAATGTGGCCTGCATCTATCCTGGTAAATGCAAACATGACTGGAGTGATCCCAGACACCAGGATACTATTGTCATTGTCAGTAAAATGTTAGAACTTCTTTGACAGACAGAGGTGAAGGCAATAACAAAACACCCAACATAATAGATCAAGCCTTATAAGGCCTCTTCTAGTATCCCTACCTGGTAAGTTACTTAATGTTGCTTTAGGGTTTGTGCGCAACACTATCAGTGTCTTCCCAAAAATTTAGGTAGAGGTTGTTTTCCTGCCTCTTCTTAATGTGTAGATTTCAGCAGCCACATTTCTGAAGAATGGGGGGTGGGATGGGGTTGGGGGGGGGTGGTGGGGGGAGGGATGTGTGTCTGAAAAACTGTATATTCACAATGGATTGCTTTAAAAAATATATTTCTATATTCTGTAGCACACTTCATTCACTATAACAGAGGAGAAACTACAATTCTTTGCATGTTTTACAAAAAAGGGTGATATTATTCTGTTGAATCCATGCTATATTTGCTATCAGTATTTCACCATGTGCAGGATTTGATATTAAAGAAGTTATCTTTAAAACGATCTGCTGGACTTCTTCTCTAAAGAAACCCATCAGAGAAGGCTATCTAACCCCCCATAAACCCTTTTCTAGCCTATCATAAACTACAATCACTTCCTATAAAGAGCTCAGGAAATTATGTAGCCAGACTTTTTGTGGTGAAACTTCTGATGCAGAAAACAATCTGAGTGCTGTTTTAGGTCTGAAATGTCAACAATTGTATATTCCACTATTTAGATACAAAAAAAATGACCAAAAATAAGTATTCTACTTATTACAATGCACCTGAGTTTCTTGCAGTAGGGATTATCTGTGTAGTTGAGTCTTTACACTATTAGATTCTGTAGGAAAGTTCCCAGCTATATGTACATATTTAAATCATAGCAACTTGGGTAAAGTTTTGCCCAAAGTAAACAGCCAAATACCCTGTATGAGCACAGTACATACCCTCAATTCAGAACTTAGTAGAATTAACAAAGCTTCTACAAGTGCCTTGGAATTGTCTTCTGTCAAATGAAAGAGGAAATTAATCCTAAAAAAATTAAAAGGATGATTAAACTAAATTAGTCCTTATATAATATTTCCTCCTACTTGCATTTTTTTACTGAATATCAGAAGAGCTGGATAGTTTTCTCCTTTGTTATTGGAATGATGTGTATTGGGAAGAAATTAAGCTACATGTTCTGGGAAGTACTAAACTATGTGCTACACTAATACGTCTTTGAAGTGAAACAATAAAACAGAATAGCACAGATCTATTGGTAATATAGATTAGCTTTAACTGCTGAATAATTGTTCATTCAGAAAGTAAACATAAAGTGCGTAGAATCTTTCAAATTCATGAATATATTTTCATAGGCAGAAATGCCATGACCAAAAAAAAAAAAGATGTAGCAAGCTTGGTGAATTTTGTTGAATGCTTGATGAGTTTACAAATCTTTTATCTTAACACTTACTACAGTTTGAGAGTGGTGAATAATTCACAATGAATATTTCATCAGACACATGTTGCCTTCTTTTTGCAAACAGAATATCTGCAAACAGATCATAGTTTTCCAGATTCATTTGTTATTTGAAATTACTTTAAAAAAAAAAATCACCATATAGATTAATCCAAACCCGTTATCTGCAAATATTTGACAACTCCGTTAGGCTGGTTAGTTGTGATGAGCCAGATAAGTCACAAGGTATTCTTTCTATTCATGCACTGGAACAACAAGCATATACTTCTGGAAGAAATATTTACACATGCGAATATGACATTTAGTTTCAGTGAATACCCTTGCATGTGATAGGGGACCATGTGTTCTGTGACCATTTGTGCCAGTAAAAGGCAATCATTCAAATGTCTGTAGAAAGCAAACACAAAAGGGGATTGTGATTATCACGTAGCCAACACAAAATACAATCCCATTTTTAAACAGGGGAATGAATTAACAATATGCTATTGGTAGGGCAGATAAGTGACACCGAGGACACAAAGACAATCCCACTGGCAAATATTTGCATACTATTTGTCCGTCTCCCCTTTTTGTAATTGTTTGATGCTCTTGGGTACCTTTTGTTAAGATGAAAAATAGTTCCTAGGCAGTAACAAACTAGGCCGATGACAGTAGCAACAGATATCCAATAGTCGTCCTCAAAATTGATTTTGTTCCATGCTGTGCTGTCTAACCATTGTCCTCAGGGTTTCTTGAGAAGGCGGAAATCACTTCTCACTTTGTAATATACTTCTTGTATGACAAAGGCTAAAAGGAGCTGGGTCAGAGAAGCTGTTGTGGGGACCTTAAATAAGTGGAGGATCCTTCTAAACAAGGAAATCTCCCATAACTGGATCCAATCAATTTATAACCATTTAACCTATTAGGTGCAAAATGGCTGTAATCCAGCTTAGAAGCCGGCATCTGTTTTCATAGAACAATAACAGACTGAAACCTGTACAGGATTAGAAAATTCTCTCTGCCTGCCACACGTACTTTTTTCAAGTAACTGATGGAAAATGGGCAATTCTCCTTGTTGCCTTCTCTTTAGGTGGACTGGCTTCTCACTCAAATAGTCACACCTAACAGCTCGCGTTTTTGTCTGCGATGGAAATGGTGAACCCCACAGAGTATGCCATGATGCACCAGCTATGCATAAGCAGAGATCAGGAAGACGGAGTTACCACAGTGAGCTGTGCCTGAGTTTTGTCTAGAGACTGATCAAAACTGGTTTTGCGAGTGCTGCTTTCCTTCGCATTATACTAAAAGCATGACTGTCACATATGTTCAGTCCAGACGGAGAATAATAGCAGGTACTACTATTAACACATTTCAAAAATCCATTGTAGACAGAAGTAAAAGCATCTTGATTTACAGAGGTATTTGAAGTACTGTCATTCGATTTCAGTGAGAATTAAGTACCTGACCTGTTTAGGCATTTAGGTAAATCTTACTAAACACCCATCTTCACCTCTAGGCAGCTAAATACCTCTGTGTGTTTGATTTATAGCCTTTAAAAGAGGTTGCTGAGGCTTTAACTCAACTCTGCCAGCATGTTAAACACAGATCCTAGACTGCATAAGACGCTGCAAAATAGTTAGTTAGGAAGTATTAGCTAACACGGGCTATTACTGTAGATCTTTACCTCTGGGGTTCTTGGAGGGTAAAAGAATTTGCCACCTCAGTAGTGGTGGCAAAACCATACTTATTTAGATTGTCCAGGAGAAAGAAACGGAAACCACAAAATCTTTTCTCAGCCACACCAAAGCCAGTGATTCTCTTGCCTGTAACTGAATTCCACTATAAAGCATAAGGCTGAATAAACCTCAGCCAAACTTGAGCATATTATGCTTATTTGGGGATTTCTTTTTAATGATTATTGTGCAGACCACCCAGCTGCATAGACAAAGTGTGCAGATCTGAAAATATTCCTGTGTATAGTGAAATAGCAGTCATTAGGACCACAAGAGAATACCATTTCCTTTGCACTGACTACACTCCCAGTGAGTCCCTCATTCCCCCTGGTAAAGAGAATGGCTTTCAATGAATTCCTTAAAAAAAAAAAAAAAAAAAAAAAAGAAAATTAAAAAAGCAGCTGCAGTGTGCACATGGCATAAGCAGTTTACTAAGGCATTACAGTACAGTGTCATGCAGGCTGTTAAAGAAAATCTGGTACTCTGGTGATAATGTGTATATTCATTCAGTATAAATGACTAAGTTCAAAAAACCATACAATGAATCATGGTTGCAAGGCCAGACTTGCTTTGATTAACTACGCTGGTATAATGAAATCCAACAGAGCAATCACTGAAACATTTAGCTGCAAATGTAAATCTTCTTGAACTCTGAAAAAAGCATGTTAGGCAATGAGAGGTGGTATATAATATAGCCATATTTCATATAATGAAAGTGGAGGCAGTTGTAAAGAAAAGGGAATGTTAAAAAGTTGTTATGCTGTGTTTGGCAAGAATGAGTCATTTTGAATGTGTCAATCATGATAATCCAACATATTTTTAATCTAAAGGTCAATAGAAGCAGTTTCTATAGTGGTACAATAGTTATGCCAAATATGAAAGCAAGCATTTATAAGACGATTTCAAGTATTAATACAGTACCATAATGTGTCTTGGAGAATTAATCTCAGCTTTAAATTGAAGGGCATAGATTGATCAAGGTAAGAGAATTTTATTAAAAATGTTCTGATATAACCCATGACACTTTCATTTCAGCAAGACTGTCATGTTGAATTCCTATATCTCAGGCATGTCTTAACTGGATAGATGAAAGGTGCTCTATCTACCAAGAGGCAGAACTTGCTCTGTCTAGGGGAAACCCACGATCTACTGTTAAACTACAGACCATGAAGATTTCCTCATACCGTTACTGGTCATGCAGCTGGACACAAAGGTATGTCTTTCTTCCTAGGAAGCACATCTGCCTGAGAGCCAGTAATGCTAATAGAAGATTACCTGCACCAGGGGAAATCTAATCCTGAGGAATTCTTCTCAATACACACTTCAACTCAAACATCACAGGTTTTCCTTACGTCATCACTTTCATGCTGCTCTGTCCCTTTTGTCCCTGCAGTTGACTACAGTCCTCGAGGTCAGTTTTTTCAGCAGTCAGTAGAATTGTTATGAACACAAAATATGGAATAAGGACAGAAAAGCCCAGCCAAGCCGAACAACTCTTTGGGTTGTCCATATAACACAACCAGAAGGAAAATCTTTCCCTTCTACTGTTGCTTGCCCAGAGGATTTACTGGGGAAAGGACAGAGAGCAGAAATTGTGGCAAAGAGCTCTGCTGTCATAGTGAGGGAAATGAAGGTTGAGGTGTTGGGATGTTGTCCACAACAACTGGCATTGGGATGTTGTCCACAAGGTTGTATGTATGGAGGGGGTATGGAGAACCTGAAGGACAGGCCACAGAAATGCAGAAGTGAGGAAGCATGTTGGTGGTTTTCTGGTACTTCTTCCCATGTTAAGTGAGGGAAAGGAGAGAGTTCCTCTACCCCTCTCTTCCAGCCTTTCCACCACCAAGTTAAAATATTGGGTTTGCCATAGAATAAATATGCTCTATTACATACAGATTACATACAGACTATAGATTAGCTCATATACAGAGATTTGCTGTTAACACTATGGACCATGGTCAGATTTAGTGTGAGTAGAAGCAATTTCCTCCAATTCAGTGAAGCTCTGCCCACTTGCACTGAATCTGAGTAGGTACTACACAATTCACCACTCCAGTACTTAAACTAACATTGAGCTTAATAGACTGAAAATGCTTACATAGAAGCAGTTGCACAGAACGTTGCAATAGTCACTGCAAACTCCATACAGTAAACTTTGGTGTTTCAGACTGCTTTTGTAGAGTATTACAGCACTTGCTTTAAAACAGGACTCATAACCTACACAAGAGTTCTTCTTCAAAATTGTTCCATTTGAAGAAGTGGAACCCTGAATAAAAATGTGCTTTCATCAGTAAAATACAGCATTTCATGCAACAAACTGTTGCACAAGTGAGTCAATTAATTTGAAGGCAGATATGCGTACTAACTTGTAAGATTCAATAGCCTTTGCATTGGTCCAAAGGCCTTGACATAACTTCAACAGGAGGCCTCACACACTGAGTAAGTATGAGTTGGGACAGAGTGAAAATTGCTAACACCCTACAGTGCTTAAGAGGACATGAGACTCTACTGGAAAAGAAAGGAAATTTTTTAGGTTTACTGTTTTCCTAACACTAAATCATCTTTTTACAATGAAATATTGTAATGGACTCAAGGCACAAAGAACATGTTTTGACCTGTTTGCAAATCACAGTCAACTTCCAAGCCCCGGTGTCCATAGATACCCACTAAAATCCATATTCCAACACCAAGATAAGTATCCTGATCAAAGTTGCTTGTTCACTGTTGCCATCAATTTCTTTCAAAACACAGAGTAGTAAATGGAAAACAGGCCGCTTAGTGCTGTTAAAATATTTTCTATTATGCTTGTAAACTTCTCATTGGGTTTTTCTTCTCATCAATTCTCCTAGTCAATAGGGAGCTTGAGACAGAAGAGAACTAAGCAGCTCTTTGATTCCCTCATCTCTTCCACCAAGCCTCTGCAGAGAGAGTTATACAATTTTGTGGTTTAAAAGGAGAAAAACGAGCTTCATTTAGAAATATTTTTTCCTTAAAGAAATTTTGTAAAATGACACTGGCTACAAAATGACCTGCATCTATATGCAAAATTCAACCCTGTCACTGATTGCAAAATATTATGGAAAATTAAGCATAAATAGGTTTGTCGCATAGTTCAAAGGACAGATATTCTATATCATGTGGAGTTTGTAGCTTTACACTCTGTGAGCTCCGCTTACAAGGTACGAGCTTCCTTGACACCCACAAAGCCCATTCTGGCTTGTGGGAGTGCTATGTGCATGTGGAGTCTTCCCATGAGCAGGGAAATAGTGGGAGCAGATTCCCCAGGACTCAGAAAATAAGGCAATCAAGAAATCCTCTTTACACAGGCTGAGTTACGTCCAGCTCTGCTCCATGAATTATTTAAACGTGCGTATAAGTGAGAGATTAAAGCACAGGGGTAAGTGCCCTTCATAGTTAGGCAATACTACAAATGCGAACCCTAGCAAGATGCGCTTCTTTTTGTTTCACTCAACTGTTTCTTGGGGCATATGATTGTTATTTATTAGAAATGAAGCAAACCTACTCAGCCAGCCTGTCTTAACAGCTTGATTAGTCTGTTTCTAAACACTAAAGGATTTCTTCACCTGCCTCTAATTTGTATAAATGGTAGCATGTGATGAAACTGAGCTGCCTACAAGCTAGAGATAGAGTTGATTTGGAACATATATCATGGGTGTGCTGTGCTTTTTTCCCTCTGGCATAGCACAGAGGGGAGGGCTGGGACCACACAAGGGGGGTCTGCACAGCACCTCCTGCAGTAGTGAGTCCTGCAGAGACCTCTCCTGGTAGAGCTCAGAAAGTCACGCCTAGCTCATTCCTTGCCTTGGCCACGGACTAACTCTTCTGCTTCCTGAAAGACAGAAAAACCTGAAAAACCTCTTTTTTTTTTTTTTTTTTTTAATGGCCTTTTTTCCCCGGGCTCTCTTGTGGAGCTACTTCTACAAAATCCCAACGGTTCCTTTACTTGTGATGGTAGTTGCTGGTAATGGACAACTCTAGATTGCAAGTTTCCATAAATCAGATGGGGTGGGTAGATTACGCCTATTATAGATTCTTTGACATGGACCCCAACCAGAGAACAGTAAAAATGTGTCAACATTAGAAAATTAAAAGAAATACATTAAGAAGTTTAGATTAGAGATTGCAGCAGTATTGAGGTAGAGCACAGTCAAATGAATTACTGCTTTCCCATTTTATAGTGACAGCAGATTAAAGCAGTGGGAAAAAAAAAATCCCAGCAGAATAATGTATCTGTGATAAACCTCCAAGAGCCCCAATGGTGGAATAATCTCAGATCAGGCACTAATTTATGGGGTAAGTTTGAGAAGCCTTAGAATCCATAATAGGGGGAAAAAAATCAGCATGAGAAAGATTTAAGTAGGTAACACTGTCTTCTGCCAGTATTACTGCTGTGTGTATGTCCCTCAGGTCCCTTGAGTGATTATGCCAATATCTGCAGCATTAGGATTGGACAACTATTAATCAGGATGGGCAAACCTTCACATCTCTTCTGTGAAGAATCATGAACTGGGGGACTAAATACAGGCAAACAGATCCAATAACTTCATCTTTACAGCAGAGTGACATAAGCAAATATAAATCCCACTAGTGTTATTATAACGCCTGCTAAGCTAATTGAGAACATATTCGTTTCTTCAACTAAATAAATTACTGTTACAATTATATGACCCCAAGGTCATGTCCTTTAGGAGATGCCTAGTACTTGAATTAACTATTCAACTCTCACAGTAAGTGGCCTCAGCCAATCAATGCCAAATAAATACTGCTGAAATATGCATTTAATTATCCTAACACTTTAGCTTCTAAAACCTTTTGTTTGCCAGCAGTTTTTTTGTTTGCTAATTTATTCTGGAAGAGTGAGAGGTTTCTGAGTCTAGTCTGAGCCTAGTCTTTGTAGACTCTGGTCCCAAAAGGATCACAGCCAACCCTTACAGACAAAACTGATTACAAACAGACCGTTTCTTTGATATGATAGAGCAGCAATTTTTTATCCATATTCTTTATTTTGTTGACTGCAAGAAGCAAACACAGCCGTCTAACTTTCATGAAGTTTCAAAAGTATGCCCCTCCAATCTGCTTTGCCAGGTTACCTAAGGACAAAATGCCTCCTCTAATGAAGAATCCATGTTTTGCCAAACTCAGAGTTACTACTGCTGAATTAAAACTGACATGTAAAATGTCAGTGAGCTCACTACAAATTGCTTTATTTTAGAAATGATGTGGTTCAATTTACACGTCAACTAAAGCCTGCTACAGAAACATTAAAATATAAATTCCTCTGAAAGCTAAAAGCTGCTTTCCATCCTCCTGACTTGCTAAAATTAATCCTAATGAATCTAGGTATTGTAAAGCCTGTGCCCCATACCTATAAACCCAGCTTAAGCCGTGTGCATAGGCATCATGTGGGAATCCTGTACTGGAGCGCATCTTCCCTTGATGAACACACAGTAAGTTATAATTTAGGTTACTCACATTACATATTAGTCCCTAGAAGTAAGAAAGCTCCTAACCACTCTGATGTAAATTGGAACAGAATTAAATTTGCCATTTACTTGCACCAGTGTAAATAAGAGCACAACTTGGTCCAGTGTACAAAATAATTCCTGCATAATTAAAAATTACTGCCTTTTATTCTTGTACCCTATTTTGGATTTTGTGTGGTTTTCCATGTAAATAAACAAACATATCCAAATTACAGTATAAAAAAGACTCTCATTTTGCAATTATTTGGAATCTAATTTTCATTAATTCTTTTAAAGAGGAAAATAAAAGTGATGACACCCTGCAGACTAGCAGACTGCATACCTTCAGAAAAAAAAAAAGTTTCATTAATTTTTAAACAAGACACATTCATTATTATGCTTTCTGTGACAAGACTGATTTTTTTGTAAATGATGACCATAATTAAGCCTCTCGTAATGAACACTGCTATTGCTAAACAGTACAATTTATATAATGTCTCCACTCCAGGAGACTTTGCTTTTTTATTGAGCAAAAAAATCAGATAATGACTGAGATTATAGTATATTACTTTTATTTTTAAGGATATTGCACAAAACATATGTAGGCTATATTAATCTTTAAGCAAAATTTAATCAGACTGTGGCTGTTTAGCCAGAAAAAAAACCTGAAGGATTTGTCATGACTCTAATGCAATGTTGATGTTTCTCCCAGTTCTAGAGAAATGTACAAATTAAGTTATACCCAGGTGACATTTTTACACAGTGTAAAACATTTTCACATCGTTCATGTACTTAATCTAGGGCTGGCAGAACTCTGTATAAACAAAAATTGCTTGAATTTGGTACTAGCCAAGTAAGGAACATCTTCACAATTACTTGTAGTTCTATGAAGCCTTTTATTCAACTACAAATACAGACTATTTTCAGCTTTGCTTGTGGAGATCTTTGGAGATGGCCTGGTCTGGCAGTCAAATACACACTTGTTATCAAAGAAAGGTATTTAATCGATACACGCTCTTGTTTTTCCAAGCAGAGGAAAGAAAACGAATGTGACATAGGTGACCTTTTAAAACTTAAATTCTAAGCATCAACACCGGAGACTTAATGGGAGATGGTACCTAGAGAACATTGATAATTTGCTTATAATATTTCTTGAATATTTTCAGCTGGGTTCAGAAGTGCTTCATGAAACAAAACTAAACAAATTTTGCTGAGTTTAAATGACAGTTCCTAGGAAAATGCTGATTTAGACACAATTCACACATGTTGCACATTCTCTTGCTATTTCTCTGATTAAATATATGGCTGCATATTCCTATTTATATTGTAAAATGTGTTGCAGAATTACACAAATTTAGGGTTTTTTTTAATGCCTAAGTGACTTTGGAACAAAAGTGTTTCTTGTATTGCAAGACATCTATCCTCCTAAGTTATCTTAAGGGTGAGGATTTTGGAAATCCTGCTGAAGATGTTTGTACTGCAGCTCTATGATTTTTTTCTACTGCAATTTTAGTGAAGAGCAACACTATTATCAAGCCTGTTTTGAAGAACAAAGCAGTGTGATTTGGGGAGGACCTTCTGGTACATGGATTTGATTCAAAGTGGCATTTTAAAGTTATACCCCAGGCCTGCTGAGCGTTTGGTCAAGCTGTGCAGGTCAGATTATGTTCTCTGGCATCAGGAAGACAGACAGGGCAGAGGAGAGGGTGTTCCATCATCTCCAGAGGGCTTTCCATCATTTTCAGTCTAAATGTTTCTTATGACAACGTTAGTCAGAGATTTCAACAATTAAAATACCGGAGGTGGCCAAGTAATTTCTATCTAACTGGCTCTTTGCAAGTGATAGAAAACAGGCTCAATAAATGTCCGTAGCAAAAAAACCCCAGAAGTTGCCATGGAAGGAGGAGAGATTGTTTGTTTTCAAATGAGAAAAATTAGAACAGAACATTTTGTTTCAGGCCAGCTCAGCCCAAATCAAAAAGTCGTGATCTGACAAACTGAAAAGAAGCTTTTCATTTCACATCAGTTTGACATTAATCGACATCTGTCTGAAGTGCTGTTACATGCCGTGAGATTTGTGGTGCTTTGTGCTGGGGACCTGAAAGCATGTTTCAGCTGCCAAATCCCAGTACATGTCCTAGCCCTGTCCTAATAAGGCTTGGCTGTGCATCATCCACCTCCTGCTTTTTTCCCCTCTTCTTTGCCGTACTTTCTCTGGGAAAGAAAGTGAGCTCACGGGGAGAAAACCGTGACACAAAACCATTGGTCCTCTCATCTTGCCAGCTGTGGAAACGGGACTGCAGACTGTGCTATGGAGAAAACATGCCCTTTGGTCAGAGCCATAACCTCACCAGCTGAGCAGTGCTCTACTTTGCCCTGTCTCCATTAAACAAAAAGGATCTCTTTGGGAAGCAGGATCATTTTCAATGTACCAGAATGTGGCCTACTCGTTAATAAAGGATTGTATTCTGATGTTAATTTTTTAACTTGTAAGTAACTTTGAAGAAGTTTATGGGACTGCTGTGGGACAGGAGGTTCATGAACTGAGTAATGATGGAAAAATAGGCTTCATCATCTCCTAATCTATCTCAGTGGTGTATTTTTCATGTTAACTGTCAAATTCATAATACATCTTTGTCATACCGAAAGCATTTTTTAAGTCAAATCACTAATTCAAAAAGATGGTTCCCTACAACTATAAAAATAGTTACAGCTACAAGATTATTCAGGTATGTGAACCTGAATGTTAAAAACTAAATCTGAAAAGAGATGAACTGGCATTGCTGGTAACACATTTTTGCGTTACCTGTGTTTGCATAGAAACACACACAGAGCTAGCATTAAAGTTTTTTCTTGAAAGATATTTTCTAAAGTGTTTTACATTTTGTGTAACAGCACAGTTTTACAGACAGTCTAAGAAGGCTGTAGATCTTCTGCCACTAGTGTCCCTTGTTATGGAGCATGCACGCCAAGTTACTTGAACGAAAAGGAACGTGCAGCCTCACAGCCCCCAAATCCTGCTTGTGGCTGCATTTTTCTACATGTTTCCTGATCAACCTTGGTTCAACTCAACAGATCTTGCTTGTCTCCTTCAGGATAAAATAAGTTAAACATCTTTTATTACCACCTAGACACATCCAAAATATACTCTTGTGTGTATTATAAAATTATGAGAGTGCATGACAATATTTTTAGGTGAAAAAAAGATCTAGCATGCATTATATATCATACTGAATACTTGCTGCTCCTTGCCAATGAAATATGAGCACACTTTGCAGGAGCTGTCCTCTGTTAGGATTTAAAGCCAGGCAGAGAGCTACAGCCTGGACAGGCTGTAGATATCTGCTTCCTGATAGGAAACAAACTTGTGCCACAAGGGGGTAGGGCCCTTGCTGAGGGCTGTAGTGTTCATGGAGGCAGGCTAGCTATAAGCACAGGTCAAAAATAACAGCAGATACAGGCAGAAAAGCTGTGTGTTGGTGCCCACGTTTCTTTGACTCGAGACATGTATCTATGGGCTGAACCTGAAGCTTTCACAGGAAAGTAGGATGCCCTAAGAAGTCCTCTTATTCCTCTGGCAATTAGGAAGCAGTGGAGTGGAGAAGAGCCCCTCCAGGCTTACCTTTTTCCCAAGGGATGTGTAGGGAGAGTTGAAAGGGCTTCCCACAGGAGCAGGTGTAGCTGGGCCAAGGCTGCACAGTGTCCTCAATGTGCAGTGCTTACCCCGGACTGGGGACAAACAACAAAATGCAGAGTGACTCCTGTCTGCACTGCCCCTTTTTTTAGGGCTGATGGCAAAGTCACAGTTTTCCCCTTTAGGCTCTGTAGCACTGTGGATGCTGCTGCTTCATAACCGTTCTGCCTAGGAAACTGAAGGTCTTCCATTTGAAAAGGCAGAGTAAGAAGATAGAAGTAAGAATGAGCTGCTGGAATCAGACAATAAACCACTGGCAACCTTTTTTTTTCAGTGGGAGGATAGGAGCCTTTGTAATTTGCAGAACATGATGTTCTGGAGGTAGTTCAGAGTGGGGGGGGGAAAAAAAATCTTAAAAATTTGGCTTCATTGATTAAAGACTAAATAAAAAGCTAAGACAGATATAAAGACCAAAAGCAAAAGAGTATCTTCCTTGTATTCAACCAGAAATGCTCAGCAACCTTTTTTACACTTGCTGGGCATGATTGCCACAGTAGCAACAGATCAAGTAAAACATTTAGAATGAAATAAAAGACAAGCAAAATCATCCTTTAATATTCTCATTATGGACAGTACACTCAGAAACAGGGTTGAAGACCATGCTTGTTCATGGCTTGGAAACCAGGACACATATGCTTGCAGCACTCCTTCTCTGTTTTTATGGAACAAAGGCCTAAATAAAAGTTCTAGTCTCAAGCATCTTTTGCTATATTTTTTCTGGTGACATCACAACCATTCATTCTATAGCATTAACTCTGGGTAAAAGTACCTGTTGCTGAAATTCTAATATTTTGGCGATTCTGGAAGATGTTTCTTTGGTCATGGAATAACAATGAGATTTTACTTGCATGCAAAACCCAGCCAATTGTTGGAAAACCATTAATATAAAAAACAGCCACCAGTGTTCTGCTATCCTTGTATGGCTATATTCTACTACCCCAAAAGAACCGTCTCAACCACTTCCAACAGACATGCACTTGAAATTCAATATAGAAAGAACAGAGAGTTATGTTCGATATTACAAGGATACAAAGATCAAATGGAGGCATCCCAAAATGTATGAAAACTCTGGTGACCAAGGGACTGTTTTTCACAGCAGATGATCTGACTTGAATGACATTATTTTGGAATTCACAGACTCAATTACATTTTACAGTTGATAATGTTGACATTCTTGTGACAGCCCATGCTGAACAGAACAACAAATTGGTATCAGAAAGCAGGTAGTTCTAGGAGAGAATGCCAAATTTAATGTTCAAACTACTTTTGTAAGGAGGAAATACAACATTTTTGCTTCATAACACCTGAGTAGTTGGGCTTTGCTTTGGGGAATCATAGAATCACCTAGGTTGGAAAAGACCTTTAAGATCATCAAGTCCAACCTTTAACCTAACCCTGCCATCCCACCACTAAACCATGTCCCTAAACACCTCATCTATCCTTCTTTTAAATACCTCCAGGGATGGGAACTCGACCACTTCCCTGAGCAGCCCATTCCAGAGCCTGACAACCCTTTCGGTGAAGAAGTTTTTCCTAATGTCTAATCTAAACCTGCCCTCGTGCAACTTCAGACCATTCCCATTGTCCTTTCATCCATTACCATGAAGAGGCCGACCCCCACCTCGCTACAGCCTCCTGTCAGGCAGTTGTAGAGGGCGATAAGGTCTCCCCTCAGCCTCCTCTGCTCCAGACTAAACAACCCCAGTTCCCTCAGCTGCTCCTTGTATGACTTGTGCTCCAGATCCCTCACCAGCTTTGTGGCTCTCCTCTGGACATGTTCCAGCAATGCAACATCTTTCTTGTAGTGAGGGGCCCAAAACTGAACACAGTATTCAATGTGTGGCCTCACCAGCACCGAGTACAAGGGCATGATCACTTCCCTACTCCTCCTGGCCACACTATTCCTGATATAAGCCAGGATGCCATTGGGCTTCTTGGCCACCTGGGCACACTGCTGGCTCATATTCAGGTGGCTGTCAACCAGTACCCCCAGGTCTTTTTCCACCAGGCAGCTTTCCAGCCACTCTCCCCCAAGCCTGTAGCATTGCATGGGGTTGTTGTGACCAAAGTGCAGGACCCGACACTTGGCCTTGTTGAACCTCATACAGTTGGCCTCAGCCCATCGATCCAGCCTGTCCAGGTCTCTCTGCAGAGCCCTCCTCCCCTCAAGCAGGTCAACACTACCACCCAGTTTGGTGTCGTCTGCAAATTTACTGAGGGCACACTCAATCCCCTCATCCAGGTCATTGATAAAGATATTAAACAAGACTGGCCCTAGAACTGAGCCCTGGGGGACACCGCTTGTGACCAGCTGCCAACTGGGTTTAACTCCATTCACCACAACTCTCTGGGCTCGGCCATCCAGCCAGTTTTTAACCCAGCAAAGAGTACACCCATCTAGGCCATGAACTGCCAGCTTCTCCAGGACAATGTTATGGGAGACTGTGTTGAAGGCTTTGTCGAAGTCCAGGTATACAACATCCACAGCCTTTCCCTCATCTATTAGGTGGGTCACTGGTCACAGAAGGAAATCAGGTTGGTCAGGCAGGACCTGCCTTTCATGAACCCATGCTGGCTGGGCCTGATCCCCTGATTGTCCTCCATGTGCCTGGTGAGCACACTCAAGATGAACTGCTCCATAATGTTCCCTGGTACTGAGGTCAGGCTGACAGGTCTGTAGTTCCCCGGATCCTCCTTCCGGCCCTTCTTGAAGATAGGCATCACATTTGCCAACCTCCAGTCATCTGGGACCTCCCCTGTTATCCAGGACTGCTGATAAATGATAGAGAGTGGCTTGGCAAGCTCCTCTGCCAGCTCCTTCAGCACTCTTGGGTGGATCCCATCTGGCCCCATAGACTTGTGGATGTCCAGGTGGCATAGCAGGTCAAAAACTGCTTCATCCTGGATTATGTGGGGTTTATTCCACACACCATCCCCATCTTCCAGCTCAGGGGGCTGGGTACCCTGGGGATAACTTGTCAGGCCATTAAAGACTGAGGTAAAGAAGGCGTTAAATATCTCAGCCTTTTCCTCATCTTTAGCAGCAATGTTCCCCCCTGCAACCACTAGATGATGGAGGTTCTCCCTGGCTCTCTTTTTGCTGTTAACGTATTTATAAAAACTTTTCTTATTATTCCTTACAACAGTGGCCAGGTTAAGTTCCAGCTGGGCTTTTGCCTTTCTAATTTCCTCTCTGCATGACCTGACAAGATCCCTGTACTCTTCTTGGGTTGCCTGCCCCTTCTTCCAGAGCTGGTAAGCTCTCCTTTTTTTCCTGAGTCTCAGTAGAAGACCTCTGTCCAGCCAAGCTGGTCGTCTTCCCCGCCAATTCATCTTACGGCACATGGGGATAGTCTGCTCCTGTGCCTTTAAGACTTCTTCCTTGAAGAATGCCCAGACTTCCTTGGACCCCTTTGCCCTTCAGGACTGTCTCCCAAGGGACTGTCCCAACCAGCGTTCTGAACAGGCCAAAGTCTGCCCTCTGGAAGTCCATGGTGGCGGTTTTGCTGACCCCTTTCCTTACCTCATCAGAAATCGAAAACTCTACCATTTCATGATCACTAAGGCCAAGACGACCTCCGACCACCACCTCTCCCACCAGTCCTTCTCTGTTAGTGAACAGGAGGTCAAGCAGAGCACCTCCCCTGGTAGGCTCACTTACCAGCTGCGTCAGGAAGTTATGTTCCACACACAATTTTTTAAAAAGAAAAAAAAGATAAGAGCACGAAAGCAGTCCCTCACTACCACAAATTATGCAGTCAAGTTTCCCGCATTTGGGGAAATCGCAGGGGTCAGCACACCTGGAGTGCAGGGGATGAGCCTCGCCCTGGGAAAACCACCTGCCTGATCATGGTGTCTCCCCTGCTAGGTAAGGTCCAGGTAAGGAACTAACAGTGAGGATGAAAACTGCAATTCCAAACCGTGTAACTCTCTGTATAAATGTTCCCCTGAAACAGCTCCAAGCAATTCATTTAAGGCTTAGGGCACACTGACAAAAACCCACTGTCCTTTTTACCTCCTACTCTTTCTTGTTACCCTCAAATCTTCCCACAGAACTGTGTTTGCAGGCAGCAGCCCAGCACCAAATGTGATGAAACATTTCATTAACAAAACAGCTTTTCAGTGGAAAAATACCCAATACTCGAAGATCTTTCAAAGAGTGTAGTGGTTTCAGCTGTACTTTCCACCAGATAAATTCATAGAATCATAGAATCATAGAATGTTTTGGGTTGGAAGGGACCCCTAGAGGTCATCTAGTCCAACCCCCCCCCCAAGTTGCTCAGGTTTGGTATAGAATTTCTGACTAAAAAAAGGGAGATAGCTATGATTTAACGTACATCTCCAAATCAATCAGAGAAGGGATTTACAGCCACAGCCAACAGCCATCCTGAGAGCTCTGGACATCACCATTGTCCTGCATTCATTTGGGTACACAGGATGTATTCTGCAGCCCAATGTTAGGGAAAATCTGGGAGATAAAGGGCATAAGCATAAGTCCTGTGTGTTCAAAAAATCCTTCCTGACTTTGGGCTACTTCTCCCTGAAATAAACAAACCACTTGTCAAAGATGCTAGTGTTACTCTGCTAAAGAACAGAAGTTACTGCTACTGTCGCAGTGAGATGGACAGGAGGGAAAATTGTTTCTGGTCCCATTTATTTGCAATGGTTTTCAGAGACTGCAGGCTTCCCATATATTCAGACTTATCCCTTAGCTAAAAAGGTGGTGGAGGGGATTTGTGAATACATCAGGGGTGAACACCGCTAAACAGAAAGATGATGAACACTTTAAAACTAATAGCAAAAGAATAGCTAGGAACCTTCCAGTAGAAAAGCCACACCACTAGACAAAAGTAATTAGAAAACTTAACCTTTTACATGACTGAAGATGAAATAAACTGATGAGGGTTTAGCTTTTTCCTTTATTTCTTATGAGAAGGTGCAAAATACCGAGAGTGTAAAAATTTACTTTGAATTCTTACAACACAGAAGGAGGTGTAGTAGCTTTTAAAACCTATGCTTTCCAAAGAATGGGCTTTCATTTCAAATGCCTGTGTTGCTATGCAAGCTATGAAGTGCAGTTTGTTGAACAGTAGGGTTATTATCTTTTGCCAGGTTGGAAAGTCCTTCACATAGAACCTGCCTATTTAAGCTGTGATATCAGAAGATCCCAAACAACAGCTAATATCCAAAGACAAGATGAAAACCTACCGGAAGACATTCTGGCTGAGTAGAGGGATCATTCTGAGAAATGAGAATTACTGCCAGCTCCAGATCTGAATGCCTCACTGATGCAGCACTTCCAGCAGCCTCCTCCCAGGGAGTATCCAGTTGTTCAAAGGGGAGCAAATGCCAGAGGCAATGACCAAAGGGAAAGGCATAGGGAATTACAGTGCTGCAAGGCTTGGTATGGAGCAAGCTACTTTCTTCTCTCTCAGTCCTAAATATCTCTTCTTAATCTCTAAATTTTCACCACTGGCTTCTCAATGATCTTTTTATTTCTGGCTCAAAGGTCATTGCAGAGCCTTTCCCTGCCAATTCCCTTTTTTCCTCCCTTCACTTCTCTTTCCAGACTCAAACTTGTCCTTATGTTCAATGGAAGGGGAAAGAGGAAGACCAACCATTCCCAGACTGGTGCTCTTCATTTGGATCAGGTGGAGAGTGGTGAGCGTTAGCTCCAGGACCCCAGGTCACAGCCTAGGATGTGCAGGCTGTGTGTAAGGGAAGAGGAAAGATACTGTGAAAAGTATCAGAAAAATGCCTGCATGGCCTATGACTTCTTTTTGCCATTTCATGCTTTTCCTTCACCCCTTCTTTTTTTTTACTAGGCATGCACAGAAGTGTATTATCCATTTTGATGCATGGGAAATGGGGGACAAACAGTCACATGCCCAGTTGTGGCTCAAGCTGTGTTCTGTGTGTGCAGGAGCCCTGGCTGTATGAGCCAGGCTTGCCTCCCCTCTCCTGTGCAACAACATCCAAGGGCTGAGCTGGGGTGGGAAAGAGGGGAAGAAGGTGATGGGTAATCACCTTCACAGAGGCAAGGATGTGCTGCCCCTTCCCACAGGAACCCGTTCTTATGGGGAGGAATGGCTACACACCAGGGAAGTGGGTGTCAGTGGGAAAGACTGGGGCTGGGGCTATAGTTGCACCAGGACCTGGAGCAGAGGGTCATGCAGGGAGTCCTGACCAAAAGGTCTAAGAAGCAAGGGGGAAGTGAGGGGTTTTGAGTGTCCATGCTGGAAGCCAGGTACAGGATTTGGGAAGGGAGAAGTGTCCAGGACTCTGAGGTCACCTTTGCTACAGCCAGATTTATTCCAAGTGGAAACAGATATATTGAGGAGGGAGTGGGGGCTGGGCTTTGGACTAGACCAGATGTTGGAAGGAAATGAGTATTACAGAGAAGAAGGGATGTTTTTGGAAAAAAATCTGAAAGTTTGAGAACCAGAATAACTGCCTCATTGCTGGGGAAAGGAGGCAAGGGAAGCAGAGACTACTAGCAGCAAGAGGGTAAAATTGTAGTTCTCTCCTTGACCCTTACAAACAAGTCTGTTGGAGTCCAAGGGGAATAGCAGAGAATATTTTGCACTGAATAACCTCAGACACTTCCTTTGCTGTCTTTTATCCCTCCAAGGACTAAAAGGAGAAAAGATAGGCTGAACACACATTTAGAATCATAGAAACATATATTATCTCAGGTTGGAAGGGACACATGGTCACTGAGTCCAACTCCCTGCTCCTCACAGAACTACCTAAAGGTAAACCATATGACTACATCATTTAATGCTTGCAAATGAAGCTTGAGAAATCCCAGTAATTAGCCTGGTGGCAACCATAAACTTGCATAAGGCTCAGCTTTCCAAGGTCCAAATGAGAAAAACAAGGAGTGTAAAAAATTTTAATGGGTGCAAGATTGAAACACATTTTGCACTAAGAAGTGTGAAGTTATGGCTGAAGACATCAAAGACTGCCCTTTGTATTTGAAGCTAAAAGCTATGAGCTGGTTTCAGCAGAGAGCTCTGTTTGCTTTTGTGTTATGAAGTAGATAATAACTAAATTATTTAAATGTTAAATACAAACTGCTTGTGTGTTAAAAAGAAACACGGCAGACAAAGGTATCCATTGAGAAAAGTTACAATATTGTTAGGATGACTTTAGTGCAAATTACTGTCCAAAATTAGTCTCACATTTAATAACTTTAGAAGTATTTAAAAAATAAAGAAAAGGACTAGGAAACTTATGCGTCAGTGGCTTATAAAATATCAAGTTGGTTTTCTTTTTTTATTCAGGTAGGCTTGCATTTTCCACTTGGTGCCATTTTTAATATTATTTTCTACACATCAAGTTAACATCGCAGTCAAGCCAATAGATGAACATCCTTCAGGAGAATGCTTACCCGCTTCGTAAGAGAAGTTAACTATGAAGAGAATCCAATGCTGATGTTAAATTAAGGCTTCATCCGCTGAGTGTTCAATTACTGAGTAAATATGCACTAGGAGTATGCTTTGAATACTGAAGCAGTGAATTGCTTCCTAAGGTGAGATACTTCTGTGCTCTTTCTATTAACATATTGTTGCTTGGTTTTATATATTCTGCTACCTCAAGCTTTTTTTCAAAGCATGTTATAAAAAGCTCAAAAGACCTGGTTTGTATATAGAATCTTTTAATAGAGAAATAACTTTAAACTCTCCTGACAGATATTTCAGGAACTACTTTTGGAAAAGTCCTCTTAGATAAAATATGCTAAAGACACTGTCCAAAATTGGAGAAACATCAATGGATGAAGAAATAGCTCACAGTGTCAGCAATTTTCAATGTACCAGACAGAAAATTATAAACAGAAGCCTGCAGACACAGTCCAATACAGTACTAAGGAAACTTCATGTGCCAAGTCATTAGTCTACACTACAGCAAAATTTACTGCCTTGGTAAAAAGGGGACTGTAGGCTTGGATCCATATCATGACTAGGTGAACCTTGCCCAGAGAAGGACCTGTGTATTTCTTTTGCATTATTTGTGAATTTCGCTTTGTGGCAATCTGTACTAAGACGTATTAATTCCTCAGGTTGTGTAACTATTCACCTATGGAAAGAAATCAGGCTTGTATGAATTTGTAGGTCATTAAAGCTAAAACTGTTGCTTTTATGCTGAGAAAAAGAAGTATTTTACTGACTACAGATTAGAGTGCTCTGGTTCTTAAACAGTAGTACCTACATTGCTTGTGATT
>JAKFQP010000061.1:11195422-11250635 GCA_023375905.1 Nycticorax nycticorax | reverse complement strand
AAATATAGGCTGTCTCTGTAGTTGTTGCTTACCATTTAGATAAAAAAATAATAGGTGTCCTCAAGAGAGAAGCCAGATGGATTTAATCTGAAGACCCTGAAATATTTCAGGCTCTTCTGCAAAAATGTGACCTTATTCTGCTGACTTCTGTTTCCCTAAAAATTATGTAGGTGAGGACCTACACTGTTGGAGGACCTGAGTCAATATGAAACTTGCAGAGAGAGAATTAGGCTTGCTTTCCATTCTTATAGAACAAGATAGACAATTTTTGTTAATGGCAGCTCTTTCCTGATACAACACGCCAGGTTCTGCCCTCTGGTTGCACGCACAAGCTTATCTAGTGGATGAATTTGACACAATATTTTCAGTTCTCTTTTCAGTTACCTTACAGAAAAGAAAAAAGATCCTCCTGAACTCTATGAGTAATTCTTCATTCATTTTCCTTATTCTGCTCTTGAGATAACTTGTTAAATTAATCCTGTCTTAATTTATTTTATGGTGTCTTCATGTTTAAATGCTGATTTTGTGAACATCTGTTTCAATCACAGTTGCAAACCCATTACTTTTATGAGCCTTACATATTTTAGCTAGATTTACTGTTGACCTTTGTTGGGAAATTGAATGTTTTTGTTGTTACTAACATTTCTATAATTGATATTGTTGTTAGTGCCACCAGGGTACTTCCTTTAAATGAAATACTGTGTCTTGGCAGATAATCTTGCTTAACCATATTAAATCAGATAAATATTATTTAACTTTTCTGGCTTTGAAACAAAAAGTATCATTAAACCCTTCAGTACTAGACAACTATAAATTGCCACTCAATTCAAACACACCACTGGCATAGTTTTTATGCTTCTTATTTTCTTGTTTCCTGTTTTTTCCTCACTTTCACTTGCCATCAAATAATAAAAAATCAGACAATTATGCTGTTTAAGTAACTGCTATGTGACTGCTGAGAAATCCAACACTTAGTCTAAGATGAATGAGGAACTATTTTCTACCCCCTGAAAAAAAATGCTTTCTGGCACAGAAAAGTAGTATGGATGAATTTGATTTCCAGTGTGCAAAGAAATTACCTGATTCAGAGAAAATGTCTACTAAAAAGATTTGCTCCATGGCATATACAGACTGGCATATACTGACTGTGGTGCACTCTTTAGCTTTGTCTGAAGCACAAGCCATTCTTACTAGGCACGCATCAGCCATTTTGCTGTAAATCCAGGTTCAAGTGCATAGCTTCAGAGAAACAGTATGAGTCACTGACAATTTTCACCTTGAGGCTGAGTTCAACTCAGTCATCCTTAAAGACAGCATAAACTAAATATCGAGTGGAAGTGAAGAATATTTTAAGGCCCTCAATTTAATGATCATATGAGATGAATCCTCTTTGCATCCTGCAGCAGGCAATCCTAGTTTAATACATGAGCTAGTGCGTCCCTTAGGTGGACAGTGGAGGCTGCTCCATTTAAATAATGTGAGACAATAGGGAGCAAATACCAGCCTGAAGATGATCAGCTGGTATCAGCTGGCTGAACCACCCTAGCTCTCTCAGCCTGTCTTCATAGGAGAGGTGCTCCAGCCCTCTGATCATCTTCGTGGCCCTCCTCTGGACTTCCTCCAACAGAACCATGTCCTTCTTATGTTGGGGGTCCCAGAGCTGGATGCAGTACTCCAGGTGGGGTCTCATGAGGGCAGAGTAGAGGGGCAGGGTAAATCCCAGCTGAACAACAGTTTAATTTAACCAATTGCCTCTTCTTTCCTCTTTCTTTCAGTAAATCTATGGGCAGAATCACATCACAGAGATGAGATGAAAGAGCCAGAGGGCTCTTACTAAAATTTTCTGTTACTACAGTTGCTTAATGCTTCTGACTATAAAATCACGTTGATGTTATTGTCCAACTTGGGACTGAAGTTCTACCTTGCCATTAACCACCTGATGATGAATTTGCTGGCAGGCAAGTTTAGACAAAATGTTTTGGGTGTTTCTGAAAAAGTATTTTGCTTGTGTTAAAAATGCTGGCAACTCTTATTTTAAGAAACCCTAAAACACCAATGCTTTG
This sequence comes from Nycticorax nycticorax, assembly GCA_023375905.1. Taxonomy (NCBI): domain Eukaryota; kingdom Metazoa; phylum Chordata; class Aves; order Pelecaniformes; family Ardeidae; genus Nycticorax; species Nycticorax nycticorax. Next base: position 11,248,572 of record JAKFQP010000061.1, on the reverse strand, counting down.
AGCCAGGTACTTGAAATATGGCAGGTGGAAATGTCTGCACTGAAAATACACTTTCTATCTTCTGCAGAGAAATTTATCTAACATGTCTACTCAACATATAAGCCTTTGAAAAATTGATGTTAATTTTGCACAAAAGAGTTTTTTTTCAATATCAGAAGTTAAAGATTCCCAAAACTCAGGGATGCTTGAGGCATTTACTCAGGATGCTCGAGGCTCTCAGAACTTAATCTCCTAGGACTAATAAAGACAGTCAAGGAAAATAGAGATGGAGACTTCATGGAGAACTACAGAAAGGGAGTCAGCACTGCTAGCTGGCTAGGATGGAGCAAAAGGGACATCAAAAGTACAAATGAGGAAAGAGTTCTGGGGAAAAAAATTGCAAGACTGTCATTAGAGACCATTTGGAGGAAAAGACTGTGACTAAAACAGTGAGTATGATAGGGGAGAGCAGGCATGCAATGAGGAGGAACATCCACAGGACCTGAGAGAAACTAGGCTATGAAGGAGAACATGACAGTGACAGTTAAGTGGTAGGACTGAAAGAAACAAGCTGGAGTGGCTATGACAGCACTCAACAAATGAAGGAGGTTGCAGAAGAAACCTCCTGCCCACCCTGTCCAAAACAGACCCAAGATACCGTCACTTCCAGCAAGTGCAACAGGCGTGATGGCTATTGCTGCTGCTTGGCTCCAGTGACGTAGGTCCAGGAAGGCAATGCTCTTCCATGCCTTACTTTGATACCATGTGAAATCTGGGGCCTGAAAAGTCAGAGGAGTCAATGCTTTAGGATGCTTCTTAAAACTTCAGAAAATTTCATAGAACGTACTCTCTCAAAGAATAATTGGTGGCACTCAGAAGTAAAGAAATGCCAATATTAAGGTTACCAGAGTAATTTCAATTTAGCTCACTCCAGCGTAGTTATTAAATGACCATACTTTTAATTTCACCTCATTCTCACACAGTGTAAAGAAAAAGCTCAATCTGGGCATATCGCTCAAGTTGGCAAGTAATGGAATGGATGCCAATCAGACCTCTGTCAAACCTGTTGCAGGAGTTTGGGAGTGCCACTGAATGGAGACTTGGGCTAGTGGAAGACTAAAGACAACTCTAGCTCTGAAAGCAGTGCTTTGGCAGTATTTATATTTCCAATGTGTCCTGTCACTGCTGCAAGATCTTTGCTGTTCCAGATAAGTTATAAACCAAAGCTTTCATAGGCAAACACTAATTGTGCGTTGCTATTTTATGTGTGGCAATTTAAGACTATACTGAATAAACTGCAAAGTGCTGAGCATTCACAGCTGTAGGTGAGGTCAGTGAGCCAATCCTCAGAATCTATTAAATGACAGAAAATGTTAATTATGCTGAAAAAGCTAGCTAGCTAGCTCTAAATGGGATACCTAAAATGAGTGTACATTTTATAACAGGATTCCCATTCCTCAGTTGAATGTCTTAGGGTAGGATTGATAACGTTTCTGAAGGAGGAAGTCAGGAGTGAAGCCTGGATACCTCCACCCTTTAGGCCATTTTGAAACGACCAGCTTACAAGTGGTTGACCCGGTGGTGTAGAAAGGTAAAGTTTTGCTGTGGCTATTTCAAAAGGTAGGTCTGAAATAATATAAAAAATGAGAAGCATGGGCAGAGGTGCCCAAATGGGAGTCTGCAGCATGGTTGTCTCTAGAGACAAAACTTGTCCAATTACGTGCAGCTTTCTCAACTGCCTCAAATTACACTAAAGACAGGTAAAGCCACAGCCATTACTTTGTTGATTATCAGTGTTTTACAAAAGCAATTGCTGCACTTGCCACCATGAATGTGAGCATGCAGGTATAGAAAGAGAAGTGTCAGACCTACCTCTCTAGTGAACCAAAGTTCCTTTTTTACAAAATGCTTTGAAAACTTTTGATTCTCTGGCCTCAAGCCTGAGAAATGCTGAACAGCCTCTGCTGTAGAATAGCATGTAATTCGAGCCTACAATTCACTTTGCATCCTTAAAATGAAATACATGCCCTGAAAGAATTTTCTCTTACTTCTAGAAATGACATAAGAATTTATTTTTGAAACCTATAGACCAAATGAAAACCACCATGCTACCAAGACTTTTTCCCAGACAGGGAAGGCACTGGAAATGTGAAAGAGCTCTACCAGTATGGAGCACTTTGCTGCGTCTGGATATATTGGCACATCATAAAGTATTCCGCCAATTAATTCTGCCTGCAAGCAGGAATTCTTTGTAAGCTACCTGCAAATGTCTTCATTTCTTCAATTAGTTTTTCTGTTAGAAAAACAAAACAAAGTTTTTATATCATGTACATCAATCTGAATTTTACTGCTTTAATTTTATTAAGTCAAAATATATTACTGTTAGAATGAGTTCCTTTATACTTTCAAGTAATGGCCAAGCTGCATGCCTGCAATAATGATAGCACTAGAGAGAAAACATATGCAGGCATTCTCTAGTTAATACTGCAGTGCTGACACTGCCCATCTGACCAATACGTCAACACAGCTTTAAGAAATGAAACTAGGACTAGTAGCAACATCGCCCTTTAAAGACATAGCAAAAAAAATTTAAAGGAGAGAAACAGATAATGCTCATCTGCCTCCAGTGGTTTCAGTAGAGTGGGTGTTCAGTACCTGAATCAGATGCCTGCATAAAGCTCTTCACAGGCAAGCCCGACATGATCACACTAGAAATAATCATCAGTACGGCCAAACAATCACTATTTTTCACTGATAACATCACTGTGGATTTCAGTGGGGCAGAGTAATTTTCATATAGTGATTTGACTATAAATACGCATGATAGGGCTTTTTGACAAATTGGTTGATTTGCAGAAAGCTCTTTCTAGCTTAAGGATAAAAGTTGCTTCGGCTCTTCAATTAAACAAAGGTACAATTCTTCATTTTTTTTTCTTCCCCTTAAACTTTGGAAATAGTAGACTATAGCCCAGCAGAGACATTTTCTCTGCAAAGTACTTAAGTGTGTTTCTGAAATTCAAGAGATACGCTCTTACACTCATTACGCTGTTGCCTGTAGTTAAATATTCAGGCAGACCTGTAGGAAGAAGTGGTAAGAAAGTCTCCCACAGAGGGGCAAATATATCTGTGAAGCCTTAACAGAGTTGCTTCCAGAGAGGATAGAAAGATAAACACAGTGTAGAAGAAAGGAGAAAGTATGGTGGTACTCAGACCATCCCACCTAGAAGAGGAGAGGAAATGATGTCCTAAGGAACAGAATAACTTGCTATGGCTTTGCTTAGGTATGTATTTTGATTCAAGATCCACTTCCTTCTGTTGGTGCTTCTGACTCCAAATACATAAACCTTCCAAGATATGTTAAAGTCTCTTCCATTTCAGTGGGATCCATTCATGGATTTTAATGGCCTACTGCAGAGGGAGTGAGGGTGAAGGTGTTGACCATCTGACCCAGAGCTGAAAGAAAGTTCAGTGTGAGTTTACTATTACTGTAAAAAAAAATAGTATAAAAAAAGAATGATATATTACTTTTTCATTTTTTATTACTATCAGAGAAATTGTCAAAGCTACAGTATTTGGAAGAACACCCAGATAGGTGAATGAGCTTTTGGCTACTACAAAGACTACATAAGTCACTATTTACTCTGTCCTTAATGCAGGAAGGATCCATGCAGTATATTTTCTAGTATTTTGTCCTAACTAGTTTTAAAAATCTTATGATAAATGGTTGAAGCTCCATTGGAGAGGGTAATAAGGTTTTATGGCTGAGCTATATCTCACTGTCTGAATAAAAAATAATAAAAATCCCTTTTTTTCTGTTTTGAATGTCATCATCTTATTCCTCATTATGGATTTAGTCCATCTTGATGTTTCCATCTAGTATTTATCATCATATGTGAGAATATTGGCTATTCTTATACCTTATTCTGGTCATTGTTTATCCAACTTACTTCAGAAAATTAGATTAAGATTTTCAAATACTGCAGGGAGTTTATCCACAGAATTGCAGTTCAAACTCTTCCCAAATCCATTTTTTAAATGCACTGAGAATTTCTTTGAGAGAATTTCTCTAAGAGAGAAATGCTTTGAGAATTTCAGTCTTGATTATTATCAGTTTCTCTGGCTTGACTAGTTTTCCTACACTTCTCTGGTTTCTCTATAATGTCTCAATACATACAATGCTCATACAAGACTTTTCAGATCTATTTCCATCATTTCCACTATTTCCACTTACTTCCTCACTCCATGGCATCAGGCTTTGTTCACACACATTGGAGCTTCATGACACCCTATATTTTTCATTTTCATTAATCTGAAGTTTTCTGCTGAACTTCTCATTTGACTGATCAAGCCAACCTACTTATAACTACCTCCTTCACCCATGATGGTCTTCAAAGATGATTAAAATGGGGACCGGATCCTCACATGGTGTCTAATTTACTATTGAGGCGGGCTAAATTGCGCTTAATGGCAATCTGATATTAGAAGACAAAATGAATCTTTCATCTTTGCATTTGTTTTTATTACCTTCCGAAGAGGATGCAAGAACAAAATTACTGTCCAAATTGTATGTATTAGTCTAAAATGCATACATTTTTACGAAGACATTGGTCATCAGTTTAATGTTTAAAGACATATTTAATAAAAACACATGGGTAAAGCACATTAGACTACATTCTTGACTTCCTTATTACATAAGTTATAAATGCTGTGCCATCAGTTGCTCAATTGAGCCTTGTGGAAAGCCTGTCAACAGGCTACCATACAGCATCCAGAATGAAATAAATGTATAAACTATGCAGTTTGAAAAAGTCCTATTCCACAATGGTGCTTTACCCCTTGGAAACAAAAAGGTAAAAGCAATATTAAGAGAAAAAAAAATATTATGTCTGTATAATGGAGAATTTACATCTAACACCAAGTATTTTCAAGCAGTTATGGAACATCAGAATGTCACCAGAAATAAGATATATCATGTTATATATTTACATATCATAAAAGCTAGTACAAAAATCGTTTCTGCGTGCATTTTAGACCATGTACCACAAGGTACCACAAGTGGAGCTCACAGCAACACAGCACTGTCATAAAAATTTTCAAAATAGTCCACATTGAATTTTGAATAAACAGAGGAGGTAGAAGTTGGTGAGAGTAAGAACCTGGATTCCATTACCCCCTGATGAAATACAACTTCAGTGGATGGACAACCTTCCCCTGGCAGATACTACAGCAGACAGAGAAGGGAGAGTGTCATCAGCATTGATATCATCTCAAACTTACAGAAAAAGTGCAACATTTCGAATTTTCATGATAACTCAAAGAAAGACCCAATCCTGAATGACATCAAGGATTTCCTGAGAAGTATGAAGAACCTTCTTTTACCCTGCAGCTTTAAAAAAAATTATCTACATTTTTCAGGTTTTTATCTTTCTAAGGGAAGTACAGAGGACAGGAGTTGAATTAATACATATTTTCCTGAGAAAAAATATGTAAAAATCCCACATTGCATCTAAGTTCTCAATGTAAAATATCCTGGGTTTAATCTTGGTATATTGCAGAGTCATAAGCTCCTCCCACCATCCCAAATAAATAAATGTCCAACTCTAAATCTCACCCCAATTTCTGCTGCATCAGAAGTATTGGGAGAAGCTGTTTTTTTGATAACTGTGCTGATAAAACAAGACTTGGTCATAAAGAACCAATATCAGTAAGTTAGATTAACACCAAAGTACTGGAAATATCTCTCTAGTTCAGAGAAACTCCATTTCCCATTTAATAACTTACAATTACTTCAAACCAGCAGGGATAGAGGCAGAACTAAAGACAGAGATTTCTTTTTTTTTTTTACATAAAGTACATTATAAGATCACACAATCAATAATACTCAGCTCCCTGAATAGGATCCAATGGATGTGCATTAAAACTGAAAGAGGGCAGTGAAGGAGCACACTTACAAAGATCAAGTCATCCCCATGGCCTTAAACACTCCGACCAAAGAGCATAAGGGTAAGTGAGGAAAATCTGTTAGAAAATGTGTTGAATGAGTGATGATAGAGAGGTGATAAAGACTCCAAGAACATGAGGCATAAAGATTGACCCTTCCCAGGCACCCAAATGAGAGAAAATGGAAAGCATCCAGAATTAGATAAGAACATCTGTGGCTGAACCATAAGAAAACAAGGCTGGAATGTTTAGAGCTGGTCTGAAAGATATAAAAACCTTCTTCCCATGCAGTTTAATTAGGTGACTGACTCCCTCTCTGCTGCTTGAAAATCCCAGCCTCTGAACACACTCACTCCTGATTGCTTCCATGCCCAAAGTGTTGGCAGTTGATTAGAAGGTTTTCCAGGCGTATATTTTGTTAAGTATCAGTGAATTATGTAACAATTATAGCTAATAAATGTCCAATTTAAGAAAGCCAGAATGTGTGAGACATGGAAAAAGTTTTCTAAAATACAGTGTATCCCCTAAAGAAAACCAACTGCCCCTCTGCTGCTGTGATTTTTAGTTTGCAAGTGCTTTAGGATATCTCATTTCCTTGAAATGAAAGTGCTCCACATTAACTGCAAGGGGCCAGGCAACAGACTAGTTACAAGTCATGCAACCCTACTCACCAGGAAGAAGCCTCCTTTTCCAGACTAATTCTGTGATTAACATGTCCTCCAACCTGCCGTTTAAGGTGAGGTGTGTTTGGGATGGAGAGGGAAATAGACTTGAGTACCTTTTTTCTTTTTTCCCCATAAACAGGAACAGAGCAAGATGCAGAGAAACCCAGCTTTCCAAGGAGTCTTTGCTTTCAAGTTAGGAGCATGCTGATCTCGGACCCTCTGTAATCTGTAGGGCAACATGGACAATCCAGCCACTTACCATACTTTGTAGGTGCTTATCTTTTCCCACTGACTAATGATGACCTCCGTAGCATGCAGGCTGCTACCTGAAGCATTCAGCTTGAGTGTCCAAAATTAAGCAACAGCTCATCCAGACACATGTCCCCTTTTCAGTTTTCACTGGTCTTACACTAGTAAGAGTCTGCTGAGGATTACTATCATTTTTACCTCAAATTGTTTGCTGTCTCAGCTCATGCTCTGTGATGAGGTTTGCATTATACTCGCTGAACTTACTTCCTTTAAGGATATTCACTCAAGATTAAGGACTTCCTCTTCCCCATCTTTCTTCCTCATCCATTTTGTCTATTAAAATGTATGAAGTGACAGGAACCAAGAGAACAAACTAGGAGATAGAAGTTCTTGTATCATATTCTATCCGGAACATGGTTGATTTAGATAAACCTGACCCCCTTCTGAAAACATAGTTTCAAAAGCTTTTTGAGAGTGTCTCTTTGCAAGTCACCTTGGTGTCAGTAATGGGTAAACAAGCGTGCCAGCTGTTGTACAACAGCAGAGATTCCATCCTTTCACAATATCAACGTACGAAAAGGATAATTACATTGAATGGAAAAAAAATCCAAACACACAGACAAAACCAAAGAAGTTCTAAAATACTTGAGAGTCCTTGAAGGAACCACCAAGGACACACTGAGAAATGACATGACAGGAATTTGAGCTGTCATACTGAACAATCCATTTTTTTATTATTTAACTCATCCCTCTCCCTTGATGTCACGATAGTTTTGTTCAGCAACAAGTCCTGAGATAACAGAGTAGTCTCTGGGAATGAGTTTCTTCCAGCTGAGCCACACAGACCTCAGCCCCTTCCTCCTACGGCAGGATGACTTCTCTGAGGCGAGCTTGACAACAGCAGAATTCTAGATTTTCTGACTTCATTTTGTAAATTAAAAAAAAAAAAAGTTTAAATTAAAATACTTCTGCCTCAGTTCTTATTTTTCTAGAGCTAAGTTTGAGCATTTAAAGACAAACTCCCCCCACCTTTCCTTGGTCCCAAGATGCTCCCCAAAAAAGACAAACATTTTCAGGATAGTTAAATTCGGAGAAACTGAACTCAGACATACAAAAGGTCTCTTATAATCTAAAAAGAAACAATGTGATGGTGTAGATGTTGCCTGTACCTCATAAAAATAAAGAGAAAACAATGATCAAAAGATTAAAACTTTAAACTAGGATTCAGTATATTGCTGCTCAGCTGCCAAAGGCTTCCAGTGCAACTTTGTACAAGTCACTTTCTCTAAGCATTAGCTGCCATTTTCCTTTTTGAAGAAGAAACAGTTTCTCTTCTCATGATTCATCTGTCACATCTATTTAGTTTGTAGGGTTTTGAGAACAGGGCTTTTGTATATAGAAAAGGACAGTGATTTTTTTAAGTCTTTTGTCACTACTGTGCTATATAAATACTTAGTCTATATGCACCAGCTTCAACCGACTTTGTGATTTTTTTTTCTTAGACATATCATAGAGTTTGCAGTTTCGCACTTTGTCAGTGTTTACGGACTAAGTGTGTGCATGTGTGTGTGTATTTTCTGTATTAAATTTGAAGAATCAGTCAAAAGTGAGAAAGTACCAGAATTAAGGTTATCTCATTTGTTGCCTCATGTTCATTTGCATCACAGTATTTATGTGATCCTCAGAAAGCTTTCTAGGGTCCAGCAGTGCTATTTATTAATAAAAGACTGCTACTTTTAAATTCCATTTAGGAACAAACCCTAGACCTTTTGAAATAAAAGCAGGGAGAGAAAGAAGGAACAGTTTTCCAGCGCATGAACGTTCTCAGTTCTCCTCTGGGATGTGGAAAGCAGGATGGGAGGTGTCAAGGAAGTGCACAGATAGCATCAGCTCTGCCTGTAGTAAGTAGGACACACCAAGAGAGGTACCTGATGCAGAAGGAGGAGGACTGTTGCCAGATGCATGACCTCCAGCCATTGCCTACTCCTGCTAGACAGCTGCATTCTCCTACAGCAGCTCCCCATTTAGTGTTACCTAACAAATAAGCTGGTGGCCGCTCAGGAGTGGGTCTGCCCCTGTGGCTTTATCATTCTCTGACTTAGCTTTTGACAATAAATTCTCCACTGGGCTGTGGAAGTCCTTTTGACCAAAGCATCATTCAGATGAGCATGTTTCCATAAAAAAAAAAAAAAAAAAAAAAAAGAAAAATTGCAGTTTTGAGGAACAGGCATTTTCTGATAAAACAAAGAAATAAGTAAAAAGTTTTTGTCAAAAGAAATTCCCATGTAGGTCTCCCCCCCCTTTTTTTTTTCTACACAGACCACAGCCTTGCTCAATGTATAGATAGAGGAGGGCTTGCAGAGTAAGCAACTATTCACTATTTCGCTTTATCTTCATCCTGCAGTGTGCAGTCCAAAGCTTTGTTTATTTTCCACTATTCAAACTTTACTCTAAAGCCAGACTCATTAATTTCTTCATCTGCTTTTTATATAGTTCAAGAAAGTGCTTGACAAACAGGAATTTATTTCTCCCACATTGTGCTGACAGAGATTTGAGACAGAGGGATTAAGGTCAAACGTGCCATTCATGTTGGGTGCTCGATCTGATATCCCCAAAACCATATCTTGTAGGCTTCTTACTGTTGTTACACATGAGGTTTTGTATTTGCAGCTCCCTCCCTCCCGATTGCTGGCAAGGCAGTCAGCAGTCAGGACCTCCCAGCTCAGATCCCTCTTTGAGCACACAGCAAATAAGGAGCACAATTAAGGACCATCTGTGGAAGGTACTGAGCCTGGACCAGGGACGCAGTGGGGGTTGCCAGGGTAGAGGGCTGGTTGCCGTGGGCATCCTGAGACCATCCTCCTGCAGCCTCCTTCCCTGCACAGCCCTGGTTCTATCGCAGGGCACAGCCCATTTGCAGCAGTGTGTGAAGCCTTGTTGTGATCCACCTGGCAGGGGAATTTTAAACACTACATCTACCGTATTTCCATCTAATCTCTCCTAACCTTTGGTGAAGTGAAATCATGTAAGGATCTTGCAATTTGACCAACCTTACAATTTTTTTTTTTTTTCATGAAAAAGGTGAAAAACACTGCTCTGTTGTGTGGACTATCTATTTTGCTTAACTTAAAAAGTTTTTGCTTAAGTACTAAAGGTTCTTAGTGAAGCAGCTACGAGAATCACAATTTTTAGCATGTGCAAAAGAATATATTTTATCAGTTGTTTTTTTTTTTTTTCTCCCCTGAAGCAGGAAACTCATTTTTCCTAGAAATTTTTGAAAACAAAATTATTTCAAGTCTATTTAGTACATAGAAAAAATTTACCAAAATAGCTAAAGTTTAGTTACGTTTTAAACCAAGGTGTTAAGGTGGGACATACCAGGCAGAGATTTGTTCTGCCTATAATAAATAGGACTTGAGAGCAGAGGGACTTGGGACAGACAGGGAAAGGACTGTCACCAAACCCTCATTGATTTGTTACTTCAAAACCTTTTGTGCACACCTATTGAGCAGCTGCACTCCTATGCTACTGCTGTGATGCACTTACACTTATGGAGTGCCACCGGCTAATCATAATTACACAGTGTCACTTCCCCTGCTTCTCCCACCTTGCTGAGGCTCCAAGTGCGGAGAGCACGCCCTTTACCAGCCACAGCAAACCTGAAAATCATATCCTCACCTGCCTTTTGTATTTGGCACTGAGGTCAGCTAATGGCTCTCCTCCATGCTCCTGTAATTGCACCTTGCCCTATCAACCACACATCTTTCCAATCTAGAAGGATGGATGCGTAGGTAGAAGACACACTGGTCTCTCTCTTCCCAGCTCTCTCTCTATCTCCCTGTATCGTTTCTGCAGTTTTGTTTTATCTATGGGCCACACAACAGTTGTATGCATTGGAAGATATCAAACTTATCTCTCTTATAGATAAGAATAACATAGATGTTAAGACCCTCTTGACTGCGTTTATAACGTTGAATAATTTCTTCTTTTGAGACACGGATAACCTTTTCTGCTTCCTGTTAGCAATTTCTTGTTTCCCCCCCTTATCCTTTAAATGGAAACACAAGTCTGCCATTTAATAAAACCCCAATAATGATCCTGCTTTAAAGGACAAGGGCTAATCACTTGCTGCTTAACATTCCAGACACATGACAGTGGAGGAGAATAAATCAGTTAAACAGCAAGATGCAGCACAACTAATTTTCATGTAAAAGGGGGGTGATTGCCTTTTTTTTTTAACCATTGTGATTTTTTTTTAAGCTGTTAAAGCCCAAACATTCTCGTCTATCAGTTTATGAATTATTAATAAAAAAAGAGAGAAAAGAGGCTTTATTTTTCTAAATATCATCTGCTAAGCCACCACAGACTGAAGTGCCTCACACTGATTCCTGATTTACATAGTCCCAGTTGGAAGTTAATGAAGACTGCTGAGCCACCTTTCAACATGCAGATAAACCTTCATGTATTTAAAAGCAGGGAATATGTGCTTGTTGCTGGCAAATTATTCATCTAAGATCTGAAGTTTGTGACACCGCCTGCGTCAGATAAACTGTCACCCAAATTGCAAACTAATTAGTGATTCAAACATTTTCGAGCTGATTGATGACAGAATAATTTACGCTTGTTTCTCAGTTTCCAGCTGGCATAGGCTGCTGACTGGAGCCCTAATTAACGCTAGTACATCAGTCATGTTCTGCCAAGGCAGCACATACAATTAAAAGGCAGTTTAAATGGAATATCACATTAAAAAGGCTGGTAGATGCAAATGTGAGGAAACAGCACTTTAGGATAAAATGACAACAGAACCCCACAAACCAAAACAGAATGGAACAGGGATTTTTTTTTTTTTTTAATGGAGAATTAAATTGTATTCCACATAGGCTATTTAGCAAAATAAAACAAGTGTGGAGGCAAAACATGCACACTAAATTCTTCATTATTATGATTCCAAGAAGCTTTAACTAGATACTTTTCTCTTAATATTTGTTAGAAAATTGATCTATACTTACATTTTGGATTTCAATTATTTAAAAATGAAATAGAGGGTGTCAGTGATAGCTGTGCAGTTATTTACAGTGATAGTATAAGATGAAACAGAAATATCAGTATGTGTACTTGTGAGGAGTATACAGTGGACCAGCCTTCAAAATTAGTTTTAGATAACAAAAGGTGCAATCCAAAACCACTGAAGTCAAGGGAAAACTGGCTGTGGGATGTGTAAGAGAGTACTGCAAATAGTCAGATACCCCTGATTCTTATTTTCAGGTGAATCTGCTAAATTTTGAAAACAGCAGCATCATATGGTGAATGTACAGTGGTTTCTAGTGGCATTCCCCTGATCAAGTCATAAAATACTTTGGGAAAAAATAGTTACTGTATGGGTTTTATAAATTATCGTTATTGCTGTGGGCACCAATACAACCTGTGACCTGATTCTGTATCATCAGGCACGTATTGCAGCCTGCAACTATGGAAAGACAGTCCTCTGCAGCACGGCTGTCAGGCAGCTCTTTTATTTTATTAGGCCTATTTTATTATATCCATATTATAACCACGATATCTGTATATCAGTTGCTCTCTAGCTATCAAGCAGTCAGGTAGGAGAAAATGCATTTTGTCACCTCAGTAATGAGAAATGAGGATAGTTGTAACCCATGTTCTCATTTACATTTCAACTACAAGAGTGCTGGCCGTTTGAAACCGATGATCAAGCTGAGGACAAAAACAGTCCTCCTTGACGCAACTCACAAAAGGTGTTAAGCCTGCTGTGCCAGACCCCTGTTGCAATGTATGCTGCATATTTGATGACACTGGTTTATCTTACTCAATGTGACCTCTGTGGGGGGAAAAGTTTTCATGAATATAAACAGCCCTGGGGTTCGTACCTTGTCTGCTAAGGTGTTTTTGAGATTATCTATAGCACATGACAGATGAGCCCTTGACTCGTACAGCACTCAGCACAGAACAAAGAGAAGTCACTGTAGTAACCGCAAACAGACCTCGAGACAGGAGATGTGTGAAAGCACTCCAATTTGTTTCTACCAGCACAGCAGACTGAAAGCTCACATCACTCAGTGCAGTCACACTTTGCTGTCAAATGCCATTTTGCAATGCCATATATTTGCACCTTTAAAAATTTTAGATAAGTAATAATTTACATTAGTATAGTGACAGGGTGTGTGTGTGTGTGTTCATACATCGGCTTTGACAGCTGAGCTATTTTAAGGAGCTTTACAAATCAGTGAATTGGCAATGAGGGGTGAAACTCACCTTAGATGTAAATAAGCCCAAGTTTTCTGACTTTGCTAGAGTTGGGCAAGATTTTTGCTGTGGGGCATGGCGAAGGCCATGTGCTGCTGACCCTGTTGTAGCCATGAGGCAAGAGCCACCAGTAAACCTTGGCTTAGGTTTTAGATGCCATGTCACATAGCTTCTGCCAGCTTGACTGAGGTGTCCGGCACTGAGCTCACCAGTAAGCACTGCGATGACCTGTTAAGTGCCATGGGGCAGTGAAATCCCAATGGGCACAGCAGATGAGAAGCCCAGCAGCTGACAGAAACTAGGAGGAGATGGGGACCATCTTAAAGGGAGTGTAGGGAGTGTTAGGCAGCAGCTGAGCAACAGTTGTCAGGATTGTTATACAGGATTTAGGGATGTAAATTTTCACATTCACACTTCCACTCCAATGTCCCCTTTTTAAATCTGGTTTTCACAGCTTCACCTACAACAAAAATATTTCTCCTCAGCTGTAGAATGTGGCTTAGGACAACAGAATTATGGTCAACTTTCTGAAGACGACGTCAAAAGCATCAGTCTCTCAGCAAAGCCATCAGTAAGAAACACAGAAGAGTTTTATTATTAAAACCTCACATTTAAGAAATAGGACAAATTAATAACATTTTGTGCGCTCAGTAAGAAAGCATATCCTGCATAGTGGAGGGCAGATTTTGGCTTTTATCACAAGGTCTTTCTTACAGGTCTTGTTAGAAAGACTTGCAATCTGTAATCAACAACCCTGTACATGCAGTGCTGGAGAGTAGAATTGGAGCTTGTGGGTTAAATGAGTGAAGCAAAGCATCTTTCTATTACTGCTGTCTCCTCTTGTTTCCATGCTGTTGCGGATCCCAGCGGTGGCTAGTTACGTCTCCCCAGAGAGCAGGAAGGAGGAATTCTGAATTCCCTCTGGGAACTCAAGCTTCTAAAATGCAATGTAAATACAGCAAATGCTAGTCAGTTTGTGTTTATAATGTATTAACCAAGTGCAGTATCACCTCCCCAGTGGGGAACCCAGAAACGCCTGAGTACTCAGACTCTTGTGAGCCTTCTCTAAAGCTCTCTATCTAATATTGAACACATGTAAATCTTTACAATATGAAATATGTCTTCTTCCTTTTTAAACATTTCCCCTCAGTTTTCCTAATGTGAAGATTTGCTTTCTTTGATGAGAATAGAGCCTACACAATTAAACTTGTTTATAACAGAATTTGCTGCTGTAACCCAAGGGACAGGAAAGAATTCAGGAAAACAGGTTGGGAGTGCTATTTAAGGGTTTTGGTTTTTTAACAGATTTTTTAATATTCTCTAGGTTTAGAAGGAAATTTTAACCAATGCCAGCAGAGTTTAAATAAAGGCAATACTGTGGGAATGGAAATAAAGACAGTGTTACACTGTCAAACCGTGCACCTCGGAGAGCTAATTTCAGTTCATCATTTTGCCACAGACTTATGTGACCTTTGGGAAGTTATTTAATCCAATGGCACCTCATTAACCAATTTGTAAAGAGGGTAAAATGACATTTTCTTCTCTCTAACAATCTTAGCTGTTCATTTGAACTTGCAAAGTACTACTCGTACGAACTGTTCCATTCAAGATGTGATTATCTATATATACTCTTTGGTGCTTAGCTTGTAAACTCTTCAGGACAGTCTCTGAATATATGAACATCTAGAGCCAATCCTATTTGTAATTTTTACCTATAGCTACAAAAATGTGAAATAACTAAAAGCTTCCACAGTCAAAGCCTAGATCATTGCAGCTGTTTTCTGAACACATAATTTTTTTGCCTTGCTACAGCAGACTCTCTCAAGATTTCTGAAGATTTTTGAACTTAATGAGTTTTAGTCACAGGAGGTGTATTTCAAAAACGTATTTTACTTACGTTCATCTTCATTTTTTCCACATACCTGCACAGAAGTATGCATCCTGTAGTAGGAAGCAAAACCACACATGGTTCTACTCCAATATGCATCACCTTATGGGAACTATCATGACCAACAAAGTCTGTATTCTCTCTGGCTCCCTACAATTTTAACAGAGTACCCCAGTTTCATCCTCCATCCTTTTAGTTTTCCATTAGGCCTTATTTCTTATTTCTCTGTACTTCCAGAAGCAAAATGTTTGAAAGAATCTGTAAAACTCAGCCTCCTGTCCATGGGACTTCAGTCCCCAGTTAGGTCAGCCGGCATCACATCCCAGTGGTGCTTGATTTCACACCAGGAGCATCTCAACAAGAAGGTGATGAGCTCCTGGAAATGGTGAGTCACAAAAGTGAAAGCTAGACCTGACAGACACACCATGAGTAAAGTGAGAGGAAGATGGGAGGAGAAGGAAAAGAAAATAAAGGTCTATGGGAAGCTATGATGTTGAAAGTCTTATAAATTTATCAGATATACACCAAGGAGGGATTAAAGAACGTGCTGAGCGGTCCTGGAATGTATTGCTGAAAAAGCCCAGATACAGCAGGTAGTAGTAATAGCAAGCCAGGCAGGAGCACAAAGAGAGAGATGTTGATTCCGAACTGGAAACAAGCTTTGGGTCTAAATCAGCTTTGGGATCACTCTTTGACTGACTTGGCCTCCCTTTTTTTCCTTTAGGTTTTGCAGTTCATGCTTCACTGGTACATTTCAGGATTATATTGTAGTATGTGGATCACAGGTGAAAAGCAAATATTCTGTGCAGCTGGAGAGGTTCATTAAAGCAGTTGCTGTTGATGAATCATCTCCTTCTGTGTCACTTACGGTGGTCTGAAGGTACAAAATTTGATTGCATCTCACCAGCACTTAATGCCAAGACAGAACAAGCTAAGCCTAGACCATGCTACAAGAGAATCCCAGTGCTAAAAAGGAACAAGCATTAGCAATCACAATAGAAGTAACAAGTAGCCTAGAGGCTTAATATAGATAATAGGAAGCTGAAAGAACAACAGATAGCCTTCCTTTGCAGGAACAAGGCTGTTTTTAACACTCTGCAAACTAACAGTACTATTCTATCCATTCATTTTGACAGAATTATATTGGTTTTATGAAGGTGTAGCTGAGAAAAGAATTAGGCTTGTTGTCCGCTTGGGAATAATTTACGGTATATTTATAAAGGATAAAGACAAACATGTAAAAAAAAAAAAAAAAAGAAGGAAAGAAAAAAGGACAGAAAAATGGAAAGAAACCCTACTCAAGAATGGAAATAGCTATCTGGAAAAGCAGTAGTTTGGGTACATACACAAAAGATCAGGAGGGAAATTCTGCTTTCTGAGATACTTCCTCTAATATTTTGACTATCAACCTCTTCCATCTTTTAATCCATTGCTCCTGAAATTCTATGAATAGCTGCTTTCCCTTCAAATGGTCTTGCAATTGGTACCAACTACCTTCCTTGTAAAGTTGCTCGAGTGTTTTCTCCCCATCAGTTTCTTCTGTCCCTTGCAATGGTAGCTGATGCCCCCTCCCACCCCAGGACCTGCTAGATGCTGCAAAGTGGAGGTCTATTTCCTCGATTCAAACCGCAGAGCTGCAGATTTTACGTACCAGGCACCATGTATATACCGAAGCATTATAAATAGTTTTTCAATAGCATACCACATTTTAAAAGTCATAATATTAACTGAGTGTATTCTCCATGGACAAATTCAGTGAAATTAAACTTCTATCTTTCCTCCCCCCCCTTCAAGTCTTTCATTTCTACCATTGATGACTTTCAGACAAATAACCTTGCCGCTCTTTCAGCAAGGGAGACCCTAAAAAACAGGAGGGCTGTGAAACACTGTGTGCTTCATAACCAGAAATAATTAATCTCTAAAGTACATGAGCGTTTTCCATTTTTCCAGTCTAATGGAAAATTTGCTGGTAGAAGAAAGCAATTGTACATGATTACATAGTTACATGCACAAGTGATTTTATATCACACACACGTACATATACACGTGTGTGTGTTGCAAGTACACATGCATATGTACTAGCATATGGCCGGAACCTCATCTGCTATAAATAACTGACTTCAATGGAACTTCACTGATTTACATTAATCTGCGAATCTGGTCTCACGTATGTGTCTGTATACATACTCACATTTCAAAGTGAGAAGCATTCTGTATTCTAAAACTATTTTAGATCTGTTGGGTGAAATCTCAATCTGGAATAACAGGAATTTTTCTGTAGACTTAATACTGTATTTTATTGTCTCTATTTTTCTGTAAATCACTTAATCTAGGAAAGTATTTATAGCACCTTAACACTTTAAAAACTAGATAAAAAAATACTATGGGAATGGAGGTGACCTAGTAGGTTAAACATTGATATTCTGTGCTTAAAAATGGTCATATTGTCTAGACAAATTTTCGGGAATTGAGAACTGCATCATGTTTCACGCATTGTTGACAAAGTAGCCAAAAGGAGGTGCAAACCTACTTTTTTTTTTTTTTGCATGGCTTTTAAACAGAGTTAGATTACCAGTGTTTTACAGTAGCAGCATATTTACTTTGATAGAAAGTGATTATTTCAATTTATTCCTAATGGCCAGTCCATTTCCTCCCCTTGAAACAAGAATGAATAGTTTTTTCACCAGTGGATGATTATTATTCAGCCCAGTGTAACTGTGAAAAAAATACACAGGAAAAAAAATGTTTTTTTCAAATTCTAATCACAAGCACTACTTGTCTATTCAGGAAAATCCTATACTCAGGTAAGTCAATCAGTCATCATTCCACAGAACTAATTAGAGCTTGAGAAATCTGGGCAAGTGTTATAAAAATTTTCAGCAAATGCTAAGATATTGTAAAACCCCCTGCATCTTTGTTGTTTCCCTTTGTTGTTTTCTGTTCAGAAACAAGTGCTGGAATGTTTGCTGGTGGCAAAGTTGGAGGAAAACAGCGAATCAAATGCAAACCGAACAATGTCCATGGAAAAAGAATTCTGAATGTGTTTGAAATAAAAACCTGATTTTAAGGCTATAGTTCAGTTCATCCTCAAAAAAAGAAGCCCACATCTTTCTTCCACCACCCCCTGTTCCACCCCCATTCCGTCGATACCTTGTTACTGCTCTTATACCAATCCATACACTGTGCTGGTAAAGCATTTGCAAAGTAACAGGGTTGGGAGTCTGATCCAACTGGAAACATAACTGAACAGAGGGGGTTGAGAGGCATTTTTAGCTGATCAGCTTCTTGATGTGGTTTGCTATCAGGCTGCGCAGTCAGTTGTGCTGGCACAATACAGAAGCAGGCTACAGGATGAACTAGTAGTAGGGAGAAAGGGTGGGATTGGACTGCTGTTTGGTGATAATGCTGGTCTAAATGAATGTCAGGTAATGACTACTGAGTTGTTCTCATTCTTTCAACAAAAATATGTGCCACTGGAATTCAGCATAACTATTTTCACAACTAACTAACTAACTAATCACAGCTGAAAATTGAAATACCATCTATAGCAAGCTTGTGGTGATTGGGCTGCAGTGGTAACTGTGACCCATGAGTCTCAGACGGCTCAAGAGAAATCACTTATGATTTACAGAGAACTGATTTAAAATGCTACATTTTCCCCCATAATGCATTCAGTTAAACCATTGCTGTTACCCAGGTAGGATACAAATGTTATCAGGAGTGCTGGCCACCTGCCATCCGTGAGTAAAGTGGCTAGGGCTCAAAGTGTACTAATCTGGCAGATTTAGTAGAAAGACTTCAAGTCTTTGGTGCTGTCTGCCCTGTCATGCTGCCAGAAATTTTTGCTTCCATGTACAAGTGAAAGAGTACAATATGTGCTTGTAGCAAAACTACTCCTGCTCAAGATCCAGTATGTTAACTTCAAATGGACCACAAACTTGAACTTGTTCTAATATGATCAGCAAGTACACATATCTGCTATGTGAGTGATAACATCCACTGCAGGGCTGACAGCCTTCGCCAGAGGAACAAGTTAGACTGCTGCTGGTATCGTCTTCAGTGTACCAATGTTATCTATCCAGTCCTTGGGGCAGTTAAGAAGAGAACTGTAGCATGAGAGAGAGATGTTTTCACTTACAGTCAATTAAAAAAAAAGTTATTCACAGAATGGCAAAGGAAAAAATTTGTGATTTTCTCACTCCCACTTACATACAATTATTTGTATGAATAGTCCAATTGCAATAAAAGGTACTGCTTGGGTGGTTAACCACTCACCAAGGAACAGACACAATTCAAATAATTTCAAACTACAAGTGCTTTTAAGAAAAATCAGGATTTTCTCGAAACAGGTTTTCAAAGGAAAAGAATATTCAGCCAAATATGCTAGCTATTTTTCACCCTAAATTCTAAAAAAAGAAGGTCAGTCTGTGTTTTTTCCACCAAGAGCTCTCAGTGTTATTATCTACTCTGTGTGGGAGTTATTTGACTTCAAATTTACATTGTTAATTTCAGTTTCTAAATTTCCATTCTTTTCTCCTCCAATTCCTTAATTTCCCCCCTCCTATGAAACAAGTTTTCCACATTCTTGTTTTTGTCCCATCAAACACTCCCTCTTCTTGAAAAGCAGAAATGGAGGTTTAATTCTTCTAATTGTGCTGCCAGGTTGCAGTCAAAAAAGATGCAGGATATGTTTCAGGAAGAAACAATCCATTCTTCATCCTCAGTCAATCCATATCTTTCCAGAAAAATAGGAAAGCATCTTTTCTGAAAAACACATTTTTTGAAAGAGCTGCCATGTGACTATCACTGATAAGTTAAGAGTCAAGTTAAGAGTAAGTTAAGAGTCACAAGGTCAAGTCTCCCCCCACTGCTCCAAGAAGTGCAACATAGAATGTTATATAGGTAACAAAAAATCAAAATTGGAGCAAGACTGTAGAAACTTATGTTTTTTGTTTCCTAATTAAAATACCACAGAAAAGTATTTGAAATAGGGAGATGAAAAAATATGATACATAATCTACACAGTTTGCTCTGCTCTGTTACTTAAAGACAACTCTGTTTTGAACAAAAATTTACTAATGTTGGTTTAAAACATATATGGTTAAAAACGTACCTTACTACCAAGGTGTTTGTCTGAGCTAATATGATAATTACTATGGCCTGTTTAAGTCCAATACTAAATGGACAGTGCTTCAAAGATGCTTTAGGGGAAGAATATTTAAGATCTTAAATTCTAGGATAACCTGTCCACAGGCAGGTCCTTCTTTACCACTGGCATATGCCCTGAAGCTTCTAAGTTATTCCTCTCATTCAAAACTCATGCATGTGTGTGCACACATGCATTTTGGAAAGAGAGAGCCTTGGCTAACGGTTGCGGCAGCAAGCCTCACACACTAATAAGTCCACACATGACTTTTCTTCTGAATGTCATTCTGTTCTTCTGTTGGTAACCACTCTTTTTTCCACTCTCCTATACATCTTCCTGTTTGTCTCATTTTTATGGTAAACAGGCCTAATTATTTTCAGACCCTTTGCATATGGGCAGTTTTCTTTAGGCTGATCTTTCGGTTCTCATTAGCTGCTTCTGAAGTCCTTCTCTTTGACAGACCATTCCTGAGATAGGGTGGCCCCTCTTAGCTACTGCGCCCCAGAAATTTGCGTCTTGTGGTTGTGGTATTTTCTACATCATTCTCCACCCCATTCTTCCTTTTCCAGAAAAGGTTTGCATCACCTACCTGAACAAGGCAATGTGACAGAGTACTGCTGTTGTCATGAAAATCACCATGGAGAATTTGGGGGAAGAGAGAAAATTGTATCAAAACCACAGCCTATGTGCCAGGTATGAACACACCAACCCCTAGCTGCGAGCAGTGTGGACTGTTGTAGTCCTGCCAGCTGCATGTGCAGGACCAAAAACCAGGCAGAGACAGAAAATGTCATTTACAAATGTATCCACTGAACTGAAGTGCTAACTGTGTGGACATGCTGAACCGAAGCCAAAGCTGTGGCACAGTAGCCTATGTCTTCTCCGTTTGCTGCGAGATTTTCATGACATGACAGCTGAGAGCAACCCAGTCAAGGAAATAGGAATTCAGTGAGTACAGATTTTCTTATTAAAAAAAAAAAAGGGGTGCAGGGGGGGGGGGGGGGGGGGAAAGGGGGGAGAAGAAAGAAAGGAAAAAAGAAAGAAAAAAACTTCAACCTTCAAAGTATGAATAGCTTGAAATCACATTATACCTCAGGCTTTCCAAAGTGAGAGCTGCCGACACTATTGTCACTGACAAAGCCTGATTGAGGAGGAGAATTTTTGGCAGAGAACAAGATGTTACCTCCTATTTCCACTGCTCAGAGCAGTGGTGTCAATATTTCAAGAGCCAGTGTCCATCAAAGAAAAAGAAAAAAATCCATTGTAAAATAAAAGCATTGATCCAGGAGTCTGTAAAGGTAGAAGTAAACAATGCAGCTATCAAGAAAAGATTCTGACCTGAAAGGTATATTTAACCTGGAGGTAAATTATATTGTTTTTGCATTGTGCAAGGACAATATTCGAATGTTTAGCTTTTCCAGGAAGGGTCCAAGCTTTGTTCCATGTTTGCATAGCACTTTGCCCAAAGTGAGCACTTCAAAGCCACAGAAGTAACAGTGTTTCTCATGTGCAGTGCAAATGCAGCATCTCACAGGGATGTCTTTCTGTCCTACAGTCGTCTCAGTCTCTCCTGAACCACCTTCTTAAGCCATTTCCCAACAGGCACTGTTCTTTTTCTAATGCAGTTGTCAATAGCCTTTACTTGGCACTGCCAGGATGCTGGGATTTCCAAAGTTGCATTGCCTGCAGATACCCGCTCTTCATTTTGCTGAAGCGCATTGAAACCCAGAGGGCAGGAGCCAAATTCACAAGCAGCCAAGCCCAGCTCAGTCACACTGTGAACGGCACAGTTGCTCAGGAGCAGCCAGGACCATTCCTGCAGACAAGTCTTTCACCACGTCAGGCTGTGGAGGGAAGAGAGGAGCAGGTAATGTGGTCATAAAAGTATCTGTCTTACTGGGGGAGGAGAGGACAGCAGTTTTGTGTTGAACAGGAGGTAGCATGAAACTCAGATGTGACTCAGCCCGAGCAAAGGCAACAGCAGAGGCATGCTGGAGTCCCTGGAGAGCTCCAGTTATTACCCCACCGGGCTTTCAGTGGGAAGCAGCTTGTCCTGCTCACCATGAGGCACTGAGGCATGAGCAGTGAACATCGGACCAGCATTTCAGCCTCTTTGAGAGAGCAGGGCAAAGCCTCTGAGGCTGGAGGCTTGGCAGCATTTTCTGAGCCAGCATGCCCAGCTGATGCACCGACATTTACCCGGCTGCTGGCCCAGCTCTAAAGCATTGCTGAATTTATCCAAAATGTACATCGCCAAGCTGGACAAAAAGATGTAAGCTTCAAATATCTCATGGAGTCAAAGGGACGGCACCAAGCTTGCATGAGGGAGGGATGGGAGGGACATGGAGGGCAGGAAAGGGTTTAGTTAAGAGGATTGACAGAAACAGGGACAGAATGAAGGAGAAATAGGTTAAAGAAGTGAGACAGAATAGGGGAGATGCTGAGTAAAAGGGAAAAATAACAAAAAGCATGAGCAAGGTAAAAACACTAGTAAGAAGGCAGTGTCAGGGTCAGAAAAGAAAAATATTTAAGTGATAGATGACAGATTTTAGAGAGTAATGTAAACCTGTATATGGTCATACTGTGAAATCATAGCATCTTATTCAAAGGGTACTGAAGAATATATGAGAGTTGCATCAGAGGTAAGAAAAACGAAGGAAAAACATTAAAGCAAAATCCAAAATCCTGCATCTACCTAAATGGTACACTTCTTAATAAGATAGCTTTGGAGCATTATTACTAGTTTTTATTGCAAATATTTTAACCATACTTCATAATATATAAAAACTTACTTCATGGATGTATATTGATGATGATGATGGTGATGATTATTATCATTAAAGATATATATTTGTTTGTCAGATTTGTAGCCCACTTTCACAGTGGTGAAACACAGGTAAATCAGCCTGAGCTGATGCAATGTTACCAATGAAAGAGACACCAGCATGAGGCCTCTTCCATCAGAAGTGAATTGCATTGTCTCCACTGTGAGGATGGCTGCGGGTTAATTAGCATTTGAGTACCCCTCTGCTTTTCCACAGAAGAGGAAAGCATAGCACATGAGGTTTCAACCTAAAGAACTACTAAGCAAGCCAATGCATTGATAGTGCATCACCCAACCAAGCCTATACTCTGCCTCATACAAATAGACAGCGCTTCAAGTTTATCTGCTTGTAAGAGTATCTCAATAGTCCAGTAAATATAGCTCATAGCAGGCACTTACACCAGTCTGATGTTCTTCAAAGTACCAGGGAGACTGAGTTTTGAACAACAGAGCCAAAACATATTGTTCCTGGTACGATATAATTACTAAAATTACTGTACAATTCAGTAGTTTTCTTAAAATACACTTAGAAAATAACACAGCCTGGTTCTGCAGCCAGAGATAAGTAGTACTGCCGTGCATTAGGAATCGTAGTGCAAGGAGTAACCTGGGAATGGCCCTATTATAAAAAAAAATAAATATTAGTTTAGGTCTTCACTCAAATATCTGGTCTTTCACTGGTATACATTTATTTAAAGGTTAAATAAGAGGTGGGAAGGGAGAGACGTTAATCTCAGATTGGGAAAAGCTGCCAAAACTGAACTATTGAAGCAAATGCCAGGCCAGGCAGTGGGCCAGTTCACTTATCCTTACTAGCCACCTGCAGGCTGTATTATCAAAGCCCCTGAAGTTTATTACTGCAGTTTATTATCCCTTCATTATGATATAGAAAAAAGGCATTGATGTAAAACAATTTTGACACCAAGTTTCTCCCTGACACTTGGCACTGAAATCTGTTCATGTTTGCATGGGAACAGGTTATGGGACAAATTTTTTTCCCTATCAGTGACAAACCAGATGCTCACACATATATGTAACTTCTCACCTTCTTACATATATGTAACTTTGTCACCACGGGGGAAAAAAAAATTGCCTTTTGCATGAGAAATAGACAAAGTAAAAGAAAGAGGCATTGCATCAGATAACATATTAAATAATCACATCCTAAGAGGGGATTCAGCAGAATTGCACCAAGCAGCTCACTTCCATGCTGGCCTCAGCAGCTGAGGAAAGGTCTCACAGCACAATGACATGCAGATGACAATACCAAACCAAGTCATTCATATTAATATCCCTCAAATTTTGAAACACATCTCAAGATAGTAGTCCTTGACTACTGTATGCTTTGAATCATATCATACGGTATTGCATGGGAAGTTCTGATGGTCAGAGATCCTCTGAAAAATAAGATCTTGAAGATTGTGTCAGATTATGATATTCAAGTGCAACAAAGCATGTGAATCTCTGTGTTTTGTTTGTTATTTTAAATACTTTTTTTTTTTCCTTTATAGCCAAGGGATCAGACATCCCATATTTTATGGGATTCTTTCTTCTTTTTTTTTTAAAATCAGATGAGCTGTTATCATCTCTAAGACTGATTTAGTACTGTTATAGCTGTAACAATCTGAGAATATTATTAGCACAACAAGTTCTGTAAGGAAAGATCATATCTGTTATGTAGACTAACTGACACATTTGGAAAAAAAACAGACCAGCTGCAGATCTGTCTTCCAAAAGGGCTCATCTGTTATTTCTGACTACATCAGCCTCTCTAATGAAAGACAAAAGTTCTCCTACAAACTTTGCCCATGATCACTCGCAAGTGATAAAAGTTAGACATTGGGAGTCTCAATTTCTTTCCTTTGGCAAACAGAAAAAAGGGTCAGAGAGGAGGGAGCAAAGGCAAAAATACTTTGATTGGTAAGTATTGATTTCCATGAATTAGGGCATGAGCATCTTCCTCTCTCTCTTGCTTTTCAGGCTATTTAGAATCCAGTCCTTAGTTCCATTTTCCATGCAAAATAAAGCTTGTCTCAATACTAGAGTAAGGGACAAGGCTCTAGAGAATACACAGGGCAGTTGATCCAAACTCTGAGCTGCTAGTGGAAAGAGAAACAGTGGAGGAGAGCCAGAAGCAGCTCAACATTGATGTTCTTTTCTGGTTTTTGCACTACTCTTCATTGTTTCTGGGTTGGTACATTCAGATATTTTATATGATGGCTGTAGCTAGGAAAAACAAAATAATGAATGCAAAGGGTTGTTGCCCAGGAGAGTGACTAGGTCAAGAAGTCACTTGTACCATACGCTCTGTCCCCTGTTAGCATCTTCTCCAGTTTGAAGAACAATGTTAACACCTGCATTCTAATAAGGACATAGCCTTATAAGGATTTTCCCCAAGTAGGTAAAAGCAACAGTAACAGAAGAGAAAGCAAGGAACCTTGCTTGACCACAATAAGATGGGATAATGCACCCCAGGAAGGTGTCTTCACGAGGAGGTTTTCACTGCAATGATAAAAATTTGCTTAGCCTAAGGCTTACTACCCTTTGGGTGCACAAAGTATTTGCTGAATTTTGACAATTCTAACTGCATTTTCTTGCTCTTCATCATGCTATTTTTTTGTAGCGAGAAGTCAGACAAAGCTATTAAAACTAAAAAAAGTTCTTCAGAGCTTCACCAGGTTGTACCTATCTGTAACATTCATTGTGAAATTTTTTGAGAATAAAATAGATTTTCATAGCATGAACAGCATGGTCCAAGTTAATCTCGGCTGTAAAAGGACGCAGCTCCATCCGCCTCAGCAGTGCTACCTGCCATTAGACCACAGATGAATTTTCCGTCACATCTCATTTAACAAAAATGCAGTTACACTTCAAATTTTACTGGTATGGTTCTATCAAGAGAGACCTAAATAAATAAGTTTTTATATATATTTATATATATTATCCACAAAGGCCTCTTCTTCTTAATTTTGTCAGCCCAGACACTACTTAAAGCTGACTTTCACAGGGATGTGTGTATTTGCGGGTCAGGTTCATCAAACATTCATTGTTCAATACTGTGACAGCTGGTAGTGGGCATACATACTCTTCCCTTGTTTGGTTTTCTGATAGAACCTGTCAAGTACTGGTTGTCTGTAACTGAAATTGTCACACTCTCAGCAAGGTTATATCTTTTCGTACCATCAAATAAAACAATAAAGAAAAACTGTACAAACTCTAATGTTATTTTTTAATGTTAACTAGCAATGCAAAAGCATGGCTTTTTACCAAAACAACCACTAATAAATAGCTACAATTCATTTTTTATTATTAATTCTAACATTTTAAAATCAGAAAATTATGCCATGAGAGCAGTTTCTGATACCTTTACTAGTGATAAAGCAACCACTCACCACAACAGGTATTATATACTCAGATATGGTAGCACTTCCAGGGCAAGATTAAATATTTCTGGCCTGTCAAGTGTACCCGTACAGTGTGACCAGTCAGTGGGTACTGCTGTGATGAGCAGCAACCATTCAGCATAGGCAGGGTCAGTCTTTGCACATATTTGGAGGCTCTGTCTGCATTTCAGTTGACAGACCTGAGTACATTATACACTTGTGCACTGGTTTTGGCTGGGATAGAGTTAATTTTCTTCACAGAAGCCAGTATGGGACTATGTTTTGGATTTGTGCTGACAACAGTGTTGATAACACAGGGATGTTCTCTTTATTGCTGAGCAGGGCTTACACAGAGTCAAGGCCTTTTCCGCTTCTCAGCCCTCCCCACCAGCAAGGAGGCTGGGGGTGCACAAGAAACTGAGAGGGGACACGGCTAGGATGGCTGACCCCAACTGACCAAAGGGATATTCCATACCATATGATGTCATGCTCAGTGTACAAAGCTGGGGGAAGAAGAAGGAAGGGGGGCGTGGGATGTTTGGCGTGATGGTGTTTGTCTTCCCAAGTAACCATTACACATCATGGCACCCTGCTTTCCTGGAGATGGCTGAACACCTGCCTGCCGATGGGAAGGAGTGAATGAATTCCTTGTTTTGCCTTGCTTGTGCACAGGGCTTCTGCTTTACCTGTTAAAATGTCTTTATCTCAACCCACAAATTTTCTCACTTCTACCCTTCCAATTCTCTCCCCCATCCCACTGTGGGGGAGTGAGCAAATGGCTGAGTAGTGCTTAGTTGCTGGCTGGGGTTTAACCATGACAACTTGAAAAGTGTGAGAAATCTTCACTGAATTAAAATACCAAAGTATTAGTGACTCAGGAGCAGGCAGTTCAAAACTTGGGGCAGGACGGTGCATGTGGAAATGGTTAGAAACCTTCTCATGCAGAGAGAACAAGAGAAATGTGGCCCATTTGGGACAAGCCACTCTGCCTTGACAGAGACCAAAGCTGGCCAACGCAACTCAGACGTGATGAGGAGGATGACAACAACACAAGTAAACTTGCCAAGAGAGGTTTGCATTTCTGAGTGCAATGCAAACTCACAATTTGATCCGTGGTTTAACCCTACGTGTAGTACAGAGATAGCAGGAGTTATAACAGTGGTCTAAAGTACTGAAAAAACCCACCTAAAACAAAATCAAAAGATCAAATTTAAAAGACTTGTAAGCACCTAAAGATCACATGAGTGTCTCAGAAAATTCAATAAGGGCTGAAAGTCCAATGAAGTCACAGAGGAGTGTGTACCCAGGCTGCCTTTTTGTTTTTCTTAATTCCACACAGCACTTTTTTCATTTTTCAAGACAACTCTGTGATATTTCAGTACACCGATTAGAATTCACCAGGACCTCTCTCTGTTTCTCTTTCAGCCACCCCACAACTGCAAACTAACAAAAGCAAAACCAAAGATAGAATAAGCAGAGCACTGAGAAAAGAAGCACACTGTCACTGAGACAAGTTTAAATTAGGATTCTTCTGAGGATAACATTGGAAAAATATTATTCAATGTAAACCTAAATTCATGCTCAGAAAAAAACCCCAGACAGTTACATATTTTAATCGATATGGAAAGTAGAAATAGAAACTATATAGTAGTACCAGGAGCTAGGAGATCAACAATCCATTCTAGGTACAAAATGTACAAGAAAATAATTTCTTTCTCACTCATGCCCTTTGAAAAAGAACCACACTGCTAATAAATAAATAAATAAATATGCACACACATATGTATCTATATAAAATATGCAAAGTTTGATTGCAGAGGAACCCTTCTCTTCAGCACCCTAGTTCAGCTGAGTATGTAAAACACACGACTAAAGAATTTCTCATAAGCTCAAAACTAGACACAGGCTTAAGTACCTTGTTAAACCGAGACATCTGTTCTCCTTAACACAGGACTACAAAGAGAACTTTCCCCTTTGTTTTGTGAAATGACCCGAACACAAGAGGAAAAGCTATTGCCTCTAGAAGTCCCATAATTTCACTCTGTATTCAGACACTTTGACAATTTCCTTGAAACGTCGTTCAGTTTTCATTCTTGATCTTGAACAGCTACAGGTCACATTCTGCTTTCAATTATGCCATCGCCATTGTCTTCTTGAACTACTTGAACAATTATTCTCCTAAGCATTACTCTAAAACTTCAGGATACGCCAGTGAAAAATAAGAAAAGAAAGGCACACTAAACTTTGAAATCTCTGCAAAGTACAAGTATCATCAGAGTCTTGTTCAGAATTAGGTTTCAAAACCTAAATGTAATGCTCCCACTGAACACCTGCAAAATCCCAATTACTGCCTCAGGTTTGAATAGCAGCTCTGTTGCGACTGTTGTTGAAAGGACCTCTGCTGCATCCTGAAAAGCAAGGATGACTTTTGAGATACCAACGTACGTGCCATAAAACCACTCTCCCGTGTACTGTGCTTTATGCATGGAAACAAATATGTTCGTGTTTGATCTCTTCAAGAGCAAGTCTCGTCTCTGCAGAGAAAGAAAGGGATTTCACTTCCTGTAAGGGAGACATGAAAGCCAAACAGGTGGGTTTCACAAGGTCTGAACCACATTTTATTTTTGAGCATTGCCTGCTCCAGCTAGAGTTAGATTATGATAAGAACTGACTGTGCCACCAAAGCATTTTCATGACCTACAAATTACCCCTGGTTTAAGAGCTGGTGTATCCTACACTGCAAGAGATTCTGAGGGAAGTGTGCCTACAAGAGACATCCAGGCATTTTTATAAACTCTTTAGGCTTCTGGTGTCTTGTGGTATCATATGTGAACAATCAAATCAGTTCTGATTTGAACGCTGTCACTTGGATTAGGGTTTATCTATCGCATGGTAGCACTGAGTTAGCAGGCCGCGGAGATGAATAGAAGTACTGATTGCTGAACTGACAGCCTTGAAGATGAGTAGCATTATTTTATCACATCCTTCTTTGCAGCATGTGCCAGTGGGTTTTAGCTGTCACATTTTTTAAAATTATCAAGCCTCAGAGTAAGTAACAGGGCTGGTTCCTTAGTGCATAAGAGTCCCCTTCTCTCCTTCTGATCCTACCAAAGCTGCCAGCTTTTATTTTGTGAAATTGTGTACTTGTAGGTTAATTTGAATAAAGACTTTGTTCTGCGAACCACAACATGGCTACTAATTTAGTGGCTGTTAAGTGTCTTGCTTTCTAGTGCACCTCTTGTTACACCTTTACAAAGAAATAAATCACAGCAGAAACATTTAAACTCACTTGTGAGGGTAAAAGCCCTACGTGTTTTTAAGCCACCTTCCTCATAACACCTGTTAAGGCTCATTAACTAGGGACACTTTCAGATTGCAGTGTGGTTTCTCACATGCCTTCCTGCAGCTTGCCCACATGCCTATGTCATGTGCGGTTGTCATTTCTCATTCAGCTTTCTCTGATGCACCTACACCTGCCTTCTGCCCCCAGATCTCAGATGCCAAAGACTACTTTTGACAGTGTTTCAAAAGGCTACAAAAAGTCAACAGAAAGCTCAGAGTGCTGATTGAATGATGGCTCCTTCAGAGGCTGAGCCTGATCAGGACAAGGACAGGACAAGGCCACCAGCAGTAGTAAGCAATTAGACCTGGTGATGACAGAGCCTGCCCCATCCTATGAGCCTGTCTTCTTTCCATGGTGGAGTCTTATGCCATTCCAGCTGAAACAGCCCCAGGTCCCTGGAGCCTGTAGGACTAGCGGGATGGCACATGAAGGCTGCAGCAGCGTGTTGTTAAAGCTCCATGCCGCCCCAGGGGAATGCGCACGTTCCTGTCTCCCCCAGCTAGATGCTCGACCCACCAGCTCCACTCACCAGGCAGGGTGCAGCGAGACATGGAGACACGGGCACTGGAAACCCCTCGCAGGCCTCAGCCCAGTGCTCTGCCCTGCCTAATTAGTCAGACTGATGGCGTGTTAAATCTGCAAACTTCAGACTGCACAGGAAGGATCTGTTAAATGAATCAAGCAGTTTTCATGGATGTGAAACGCACTGCCACTTGCTGTCACCTTATCCAGCTTACAGCAGCCCACTCCAAACGTGTCTGTGTGCAAGTACACACCAAGGCCAGAACATCTAAATCCCCTTTCCTACTGAAGATCCATCACATGAACAAGACTACATTCTTTAATAAACAGAGAGTTCTAGGTTTTCCAAAAAGTTTGTGGATAAACATTTCCTTCAGCTACTGCTCTACAATAATAAAAAGTACACCCTCCAGACACTGGAATTCTCAATGCCCCAAGAAAGAAAAAAAAAAAAACAAAATCAGTGGAAATCGGGAGATCTCAGCCCCTGCAGGATCAGATACTTGGAGAACTTTCTCTCCACCACTTTTTATGAGCAGTACCCAAATATTCAACACCCCAAAACACAAAAGCTGAGCGGCTAATTATTTCATTTATCATTATTCCATTTTTTGTAGAAAGCAATTTAATTCTTATCCTTCCTAATAAAAGAAGTATTTTATCATCTCTCTCACCCGTCCTGAATTAGACTGCACAGATGCCTCCATGACAGTAGATCAAATGTCATGATATTTCTTGCTAAAAGGGCACTGCAGCTGAGGATATCAGGAACTGCACTCACATTAAAATAGATTCTTTTAGCATTTGTGCTCAAAAAGATAGCATTTTAAAAGATTCCGTCATTTTTGGAAGCTTCTTAGGATTAGATCTTACAATATGGGTAATGATTAATACAAAACACTCGAAAAGAAAATCCTTCTGACGGGGAAAGGAAAAAAATACCACAAGGCCATTTACCTTTTAAGGACAGAGAAATGCCTAGACAAGGGATTTAACAAGCTTTCACAAAGCAGATGTCTCCTCACAAAGTGGAAATAATTTAGCCAATGTAAGAAAAGCAGTTTTTAGCTTCACCGTCATAATTCTCTACTGCAGAGCTTTACAATTTATAGAGGGACAAAGGGAAGAACTGTTTCTTTTGGGCTGATGTTGAATGAAAGTTTAAAATGGGAAACTCTGATACACAGCGAGAGAGAGCTGAAAAGTCCTGGTACAGTGAGGCCCAATTTTATTTCAAGTTAATTTAGCGGATTGTTGTCATACTTTTCCTTTTGAATTAAAAGTCAGAGCAGTAGTATTTAAACCTATTTCGTAAAGTCTTGGGCATATTTTAATGTGAGGAAAGACTCTGATTTGCTGAACAGAGAGCAAATATTTGACAAACTAGTATTCTCGTGGGACTGTGATTCAATGGAAATGATACATTTTTCCCTTAGAAAATATTCTGATATAATTTGACAAAATAAACGCAAAAAGGAGCAATTCATAGAAGTGGAAAAAAATAACAACAAAAATAAACTAGATCATGATTTCAAATGATATGAAGAGGTTTAAGTGCTTTCTCAAGGTCAGTCCACAGCTGCATGCAGAGGTGCATGAGATTGGGTCAGACTGTACGGCAGTGCTGGAGAATGATGCCATGCTGGGGAAGAGTTAACATTTAAATAAGCAAAGCCAGCAAAGATCAAGGTGGGATAAAAAGAGGGGTTGACAATAATGGAGGAAAAAAGAGACAAGAGAGGTGAGACCTTCATAGGTCTATAAATTACCTTCCCTGTGCAAGGAGCATGAGGGATGAGGGTGAGGAACAGAGGGATCTCCCTCTTTAGGATTCAAAGCACAAAGCCCCTCGCCCCGGTTCTTTCTTCAAAGCCACATGACCTGATGAAGATTGGGTTTACCACTTAAGTGTGAATTTCTCTTGACAAAGCAGCAGGGGAAAAAATCAAGTGGGGAAAAGGCTAAAAGTGTTGTTCCACATGTTCCTGGTCCTCAGAGCTACCTCTTGGGTGTGGGTACATCTCTTTTAGAGAGGGCATATGGCGAAAGAGATAAGCTAAAACTTTGGGAAGAGGGAGGACAAAAACTAGTTAATCTGCCTGATTAATTCTTAACAAAGAAACGTGACTTAGCAAGGAGCAGTATCATGGGAAGCTGGCTTTGAAGAAGACTATTTTAAACCCACAGCATTTAAAATGATTTGCAGTGAGACTGCCAAGAAGATGCTAAGACAGCTGAGGGGGCTGCAAACAGAACTGGCACGTGCACATGTCCAGGTGGAGGGGGCAAGGCTGGTCCCTTGGCCAGGCCTTGGAGCAGGAGCGGAGACACTTTTTGGAAGTCCTCACAGGTCAGTGAAGTGAAGGTGAGGGGAGACCACACGCCTGGGGAGGCAGCAGTTTCCCTACTGATCTTCCCAACTAACCACAGAAGCCCTCACGAGGCACAGCAATGACTTGCAGCGCTGGCCAGCCCCCTGCCCCAGCTGCAGGGGGACTCCCTAGGAAAACACATGCCCAAATACTTTACTGATCCAAGACCAGGCTGCTTAGCAGCTCTCCTGGGAGGAAGACACTACTTACCTTGCAGAACTGTGATGTTTTTCCTGTGATAATATATCACTATTTCTTACTGTAGGAATAAAATTATTTTTCAAGTGATGAAAGAGGAATTACCTGTTTAGGACATGTTGCTTTTGTGAATAATAAAATCTGTACATGGCATATGTATGTGGACATACAAATGCTTAGGGATTTATAAAACTTGAAAATTATGATTTCAAAATTATTGCTCCTTGTTTTATTTTCAAACTCTGAAATCACTTTGGCTCACTTTTTCACCCATCTCACTTTCTAAAGCAGTGTTCTAAAGTCTGAACTGTATATGTTTGCAAGAGAGCATAAATCTGAAACAACCCAGGACTGGAACTTTAGCTACAGTGAGGCTTTTTCTTCTTTTTTTATCCCGCAAACAAAAATAAAAAATAAAATTCATATCCGGACTAACACTCGGTGTAGAAAATATTAACCTGGAGCAAATTTTTATGCAGGCAAGTTATAAATCCCTGGAAATATTACAGTAGCAAACCACACTGACCTTTAACTCCAGAATTGCAAATGGTAATGCTATAATAATTGTGTATGTCCTTTTATTGTGTGACTCCCATCTCCCCAGCCCACTAGGAAATGGGAAATGATGGCCTTTAGCAGTCCTTTGAATTGAAGGTATAGGGATGCCTTAAGTTTATTCCCAGTTATATATAAGCATGTAGTATTATTATTATTTATATCTTGCTAGCAGCGCTTGGAATGCAGCTGCTCCTGTGGGTAGCCTTGTAAAGGAAGGTGCTATGTGTTTTGAACAAGTATTAAATGTGTACAGGAGATGATGCTGCATAAACGCTTTCTTTCCATATTTTTCTGAACTAACAGTGCAGTCTCTGAAGAGAGGAGGATTCCACGCAGCATTCAGCTATATCAGAAATAAGCAAGATTTAATGAGGGGATGGACATTTATATACCTATAAATACCCAGCACTGCAATAGTTAATGCAAGCTGAGAAATGACTAATCAGGAAATAAAGCTGGATATTTAATATTTAAAGCACTCTCTAGCTAAAGTGTTTCAACAAAATCTTGATTGCCTCCCATCGGTGCAGTGTAGGGATCTCTTTTGCCCTTTTCTGGAGAGTCTGGTGCAAGGACTCTGCAGGAGATGGGCAGGAGGGCTGACCAGCACAACAAATTCTGTTCGTGTGATTTTGCAGAGACTGGCACTGCTAAAGATCAAAGGTGCAATGCAAGTTTGCCAAAGTCAATGAACAAACAGAAAATGACGTGATCCCAGGATATGCTTTGTTTGTTTTTGAAAATAACATTTTATATATTTTTTTGAAAAATGTTGCTTCCAAGTTTGAACCAGACAGATACTAAATTCAATAGGCTTCTCTCCTCTCAAGGAGACATATATCCAAGAGGCAGGCTTTTCTAACCTGGTTCCTTATGCAGGAGTAAGATTAACATACACGTATAAAATAAAACTATTGAGCTATTTTAATACTTCTTCTGTCATGCATTCAGGACCCTCTAAAGTTGTCACCAGCTACTGTTTCATTTAATTCCCTAGCCTTCAGGGTAATGTAAGAAAATTGAAGAGATTAGGAGCTCTCTCTTTCCTGTTCAATGCATTTGTGTTGCAGTAAATTGGTACCAACCTTCAATCTCATGGTCAGGGCTCTCCAGGGTCCTTCCACTGATATGACAGAGCAGTCAGCTTGATAAATGGTACACACCCCCTCCAACGCAATGGAGAAAGCTTTCCTCCCCGTCTCTGCAATTGTCTCTCCCACACTAGTAAAGAGGAAACACTTAGCTGTCTTACTGCATTAAGGCACGTCACCATTCTGTTTACATTGTCTGTGTTAATTAGAAGATACCTTTTTTTTTTTTTTTCCTCCCTTGATTAATTATTTCACAGACAGTGGCAAACACAGGATATAGCCTCGTTGTGAACTGGAGGGAAGGGAAAATCCTTGGCTTAGAAAATGACTTCTGATGCAGCACTCCCTGGGCTCAAAATAGGAAAAAGGAAAAGCCCCCAAATTAGAACTCTAGATAAACTTAAATAAAACATATTCATGAAAAAGGCAGCTTGATAAGGTAGTTAAATATATGCTTAACTTAATTTCAAGTTTAGGATCTATTGTTGATGAAGGAGGGGGACTGTGCACAGTGTTACATTATGCCCTTACTTGATCGCCTTGTTGAATTGCAGCAAATAGATATGGAGTTAACACAGGCACTAATATAAGCCCTGCATTAAAGTGCATTTAGCAAAACATTTAAGCAAATGCTTCTCTCCTATTCTGGTTCATTCTGCTTCAGCAATTCTCTAGCACTCGCTTCCCTGAACTGACATTGGGAATCCTTAAGCACCGAAGAGGGGTCATCTTGGTCCTTTTCACTGTGTGCAAAAATGTAAAGGGAAGATGGAGGGTAATGAAAGGGCTTTAAAAGCCATATTTTCAAACTCTTCTTTTCCTAGAAACTTGGCCCTAAACAGCCAGGCATGTGTGCGTTCGTGTCCACACCCATATATTTCAAATTTGCTCATGCAGACAGCTGATCTAAGAGGACATTATGTGAAATTTATAATAGGCAGTCAGCTAGAGAATTTAAATAAACAAGTCTTAAACCACCATCGGCAGCAGATAAACATATGGAGGATCGATTTGCAATGAGACAAAAAATAAGGGGTCGGTTCCACTAAATTATAGATTAATTAATTACAATTCATACCTGCTGAAGATCAGGCAGTGTATGTCTTAACTGAGGTTTGGTGCATTTCCCTACTAAAAATGTCTAACAGCTTTACCCAAAATAACCCGTAGCTTTAAATAATACTATCAAGCATGCTAGATGTGCACTAAAATATGTAATTTACTAAACAGTCCATGGAGAAATGACTCAAGAGAGTTGGAAAGCCTGCAATTAAGGGGTTAATGTAGACCTTGCTTCTCAAATTGAGTGCATTGCAGATTTCAAAACATATCACATACTACACACCAAAGTCAGATTTTCTACTCTGGCCTATTCTAAGCCCACAGAAGAACAGACCTGCCATTTCACTTCAAACTGTAAGTCGATTGCCTTTCCCTATCTCGTCCCATTGTGCCTCTGGCATTGCACAGAGCTGGGAGAACAGTGTGTGATACAGACCATACAGTGATTAATAGTTGCTGGTAAATCCAATGGGGTGAGTTAAGGACAAAAGGAACAATCTTATCTCTAAAATTCCTCGCCTTAGTGCATTTGCCAGAGCCTTACGGCTAGATGTTCAAAGCAGTGTGTGCAGTCAGTTGCCTGTAGCTACTCTTCAGGAATACAAGTTCGTTTTCAAATTGCTGGGAATAGATTGTAGGTGCGAAACACATAACATGCAGGAATCAAAAGGAGCTGGAGAAATCCTAGGACTCTGGATGGAATGATGATTTGCTTTTCTAAAAATGTGTGTTACCTGTCCCAAGCTTACAAGGAAACTGTGGTGGGTTGACCCTAGCCAGCAGACAGGAACCCATACAGCTGTAGGATGAGGATAAAATAGAAGGAAGGTCAGAAGGCTCGTGGATCAAGATAAAGACAGTTTAAAAGGTGAAGCAAAAGTTGTATATTGTGTGTATGTATATGGTGCACTAAGAGGAGTGTGGCCAGCAGGTCGAGGGAGGTTATTCTCCCCCTTTCTTTACTCTGCCCTAGTGAGACCCCACCTGGAGTACCGTGCCCAGTTCTGGGCTCCCCAGTCCAAGAAAGATGAGGAACTCCTAGAAAGAGTCCAGAGGAGGGCAACAAGGATGATAAAGGGACTGGAGCATCTCCCCTATGAGGAAAGGCTGAGAGAGTTGGGCTTGTTCAGCCTGAAGAAGAGAAGACTGAGAGGGGACCTCATCAATACATACAAATATCTTAAGGGTGGAAGTCATGAGGACGGAGCCAGACTCTTTGCAGTGGTGCCCAGTGACAGGACAAGGGGCAATGGGCACAAACTGAAGCGTAAGAGGTTTCAGTAGAATATGCGGAAGAACTTCTTTATTTTGAGGGTGACGGAGCACTGGAACAGGCTGCCCAGGGGGGTTGTGGAGTCTCCTTCTCTGGAGATATTCAAAGCCTGCCTGGATGATCACAGAATCATAGAATGTTTTGGGTTGGAAGGGACCCCTAGAGGTCATCTAGTCCAACCCCCCTGCAGTAAGCAGGGACACTGCTAACTAGATCAGGTTGCTCAGAGCCCCGTCCAACCTGGCCTTGAATGTTTCCAAGGATGGGGCCTCCACTACCTCTCTGGGCAACCTGTTCCAGTGTTTCACCACCCTCATTGTCAAGAATTTCTTCCTTATATCTAGTTTAAACCTACCCTGTTTTAGTTTAAAACCATTACCCCTTGTCCTGTCACAGCTGGCCCTACTAAAAAGACCTTCCCCATCTTTCCTATAGGCCCCCTTTAGGTACTGAAAGGCCGTAATCAGGTCTCCCCGCAGCCTTCTCTTCTCCAGGCTGAGCAAGCCCAACTCTCTCAGCCTGTCCTCATAGGAGAGGTACTCCAGCCCTTGGATCATTTTTGTAGCCCTCCTCTGGACCCACTCCAACAGTTCCATGTCCTTCTTGTGCTGAGGGCTCCAGACCTGGACGCAGTACTCTAGATGAGGTCTCACCAGAGCAGAGTAGAGGGGCAGAATCACCTCCCTCGATCTGCTGGCCACGCTTCTCCTGATGCAGCCCAGAGTATGGTTGGCCTTCTGGGCTGCCAGCACACATTGCCGGCTCATGTCCAGCTTTTCATCCACCAGCACCCCCAAGTCCCTCTCGGCAGGGCTGTTCTCAATCCTTTCTTCCCCCAGCCTGTATTGATACTGGGGATTGCCCCGACCCAGGTGCAGGACCTTGCACTTGGCCTTGTTGAACCTCATGAGGTTCACACAGGCCCACCTCTCCAGCCTGTCCAGGTCTCTCTGGATGACATCCCGTCCTTCTGGTGTGTCAACCGCACCACTCAGCTTGGTGTCATCTGCAAACTTGCTGAGGGTGCACTCGATCTCGCTGTCCAAGTCATTGATGAAAACACTAAACAGCACCGGTCCCAGTACGGACCCCTGAGGGACACCACTCATCACCGGTCTCCATCCGGACATCGAGCCATTGACCACTACCCTCTGGATGCGACCATCCAGCCAGTTCCTTATCCACCGAACAGTCCACCCATCAAATCCATAGCTCTCCAATTTAGAGAGAAGGATGTTGTGGGGGACCATGTCAAAGGTTTTGCAGAAGTCCAGATAGATGACATCCATCGGTTTTCCTTTGTCCACTGTTGCTGTCACACCATCATAGAAACTCACTAGGTTCATCAGGCAGGACTTGCCCTTGGTGAAGCCATGCTGGCTATCTTGAATTATCTCCCTGGCCTCCATGTGCTTTAGCATAGCTTCTAGGAGGATCTGTTCCATGATCTTCCCAGGCACAGAGGTGAGGCTGACAGGTCGGTAGTTCCCAGGGTCTTTCTTTCTACCCTTTTTGAAAATGGGCACAATGTTTCCCTTCTTCCAGTCACCAGGGACTTCACCTGACTGCCATGACTTTTCAAATATCATGGAGAGTCCCTCAGGACTCTGGGATGCATCTCATCAGATCCCATGGACTTATGTGCGCTCAGGTTCCTCAGGTGGTCACAAACCTGACAGCAGGAGGGGTTTTGCCCTCCCAGTCCCCCTCATGCCATCCATCAACTTGGGAGGGGTGAGGAGAGAGGTTGCCAGTGAAGACTGAGGCAAAAAAGTTGTTGAGTACCTCAGCCTTCTCCTCATCTGCTGTTACCAGCTTGCCAGTCTTGTTCATCAGTGGGGGTATGCTTTCTTTAACCATCCTTTTCCGGCTGATATACCTGTAGAAACCCTTCTTATTATTCTTTGCATCCCTAGCCAAGTTTAGCTCCAGCTGCACCTTGGCCTTCCTGACCCCATTCCTACACAACCAAGCAGCGTCCCTATACTCTTCCCAGGATGCCTGTCCCTGCTTCCACTGCCTGTGCAGTTCCCTCTTCCTCCTTAGTTTGACCAGCATCTCTTGTTTCAACCATGCTGGTCTCTTCCCTTCTTTGCCCGATTTCTTACACCTGGGGATCGAGAGCTCTTGTGCCCTGTGGAACACATCCTTAAAGATCTGCCAGCTCTGTTCTGTTCCCCTGTCCCTGAGGACCGTTTCCCAGGGGGTCCTTCTGACTATGTCCTTGAGGAGCTGGAAGTTTGCTTTTCTAAAATTCAGGGTCCGGACTATACTCTTTGTTCTTCCCATTTCCCTCAGGAGCGTGCACTCCATCAGCGCATGATCACTGCAGCCCAGGCTGCCTCCAATCTTGACATCTCCAACGAGCTCACTTGCATTGGTGACCACCAGGTCCAGTATTGCATCCCCTCGGGTAGGGGTGTCTATTACATGGCTTAAGAAGTTGTCCTCAATGCATTCGAGAAACCTACTGGATTGCCTACAGCTTGCCATAGTGGTTTTCCAGCAGACGTCGGGGTGGTTGAAGTCCCCCAGTAGGACAAGAGCCTGCGAGTATGAAGCCTCCTGGAGTTGGAGAAAGAATGCTTCATCAGTCAGCTCCTCTTGATCTGGAGGCCTGTAGTAGACACCTACCACCAGGTTCCCTTTGTTGCCTCTCTCTCTGATTCTTACCCATAAGCTTTCAACCTGCTCGTGGCTATTCTTCAGGGTCAGCTCTTCACACTGTAATGATTTCTTGATGTAAAGGGCAACGCCTCCGCCCCTCCTTCCTCGCCTGTCCCTTCTGAACAGCCTGTAGCCATCAATAGCTACATTCCAGTTGTGGGATTCATCCCACCAAGTTTCTGTAATGGCAATGAGGTTGTAGCTTTCTAGCAGCACGATAGCTTCCAACTCCTCTTGTTTGTTTCCCATGCTGCGTGCGTTTGTATAGAGGCATCTCATCTGAGCTGTCTGCCTCGTCACCTTCATAGCAGAACACCCCTCATTTCCTTTGAGGTGTTTCACAGGCTTTTCCTTGTTGGCTCCTACTACCTCAGGAGCCTCCGGCTCACCTCCGCCAGACTTCAATTTCGCTGCAGCGCCCCTGGCACACTGCTGGGCAATGGATTGAGGGCTCATACTAGCCCCCAGTCCCTCTAACCATTGTGTATCATCCCCTAGCCTGTCGCTGGCAAGCCCGATAGGTTCCCCTTCCCCCTTCACATCTAGTTTAAAGCCCTGTCAATGAGCCCCGCAAGCTCCTGGGCAAAGACCCTCTTCCCCCTTTGAGAAAGCTGGCTCCCATTTGATGCCAGCAAGCCTGGTGCTGTGTAGACCATCCCATGGTCAAAGAACCCAAAGTTGTGGCGGCGACACCAGTCGTGAAGCCACGTGTTAATAGAATTGAGTCTGCCTGTATTGCCCAGTGTCTCTGCCCACCACTGGAAGGAGCGAGGAAAAAATGACCTGTGCTCCAGATTCCTTCACTAACCACCCCAAGGCTTTGAATTCTTTTTTGATCACCCTCAGGCTACTTACTGCAACTTCATCGGCACCCACGTGGAAGAGCAGTAAGGGATAGTAGTCCAAGGGTCTTGATATCCTGTGCAACCTGCTCTAGGTGAACCTGCTTTAGCAGGAGGGTTGGACTAGATGATTTCCCCAAGGTCCCTTCCAACCCCTGCCATTCTGTGATATGCAAGAAAATCAAAATAAGGTATTTACTTACTACTTGCCATGGGTAGACAGGTGTCCAGCCACTCCCTGGGAAGTAGGCCTCAGCACATGTAACGGCTACTTGGGAAGACAAACATGAGACCACAAATGCCCCCTTTCTTCCTCCTTTCCTTGAACTTTTGTTGCTAAGCATGACATCCTATGGTATGGGATATCCCTTTGGTGAGTTTGGGTCAGATGTCCTGGCTGTGTCTCCTCTTAGTTTCTTGCCCACCCCAAGCCTACTCACCAATAAAAGGCCTTGAAGCTGTGCTAGCACTTTTCAGCAGTAACCAAAACATTGGTGTATCAACGCTGTTTTAACCACAAAACCAAAACACAGCACATTATGTGCTGCCATGAAAAAAAGTAACTCCATCCCAGCCAGACCCAGAACAGAAGGCAAGAGAGCTGAAACCCACCAATGACACCTCTTTCGATCAAGTCAGCCCTTTTCACTGGGGCAGACACTTCTACAGATGATAGGAACCAACATTTGCATGGACAAATCCAGTCAGCTGATATAGATGCTTACATTTTCATTTTTATTGAGGAAAGTCAATCTCCTTGGCAGCCTGCACCAATTACGTCAACACTATCCTGTCTTCTGGCCTCCCTGTCAACAACTGGGGCCGTGCTGCCTTAGAAGTATGGGCCAGGAAAAGCGTTTGTTGTGTGATGTGGTGGCCTCCATAGGCAAGTATTTTCAATCTGATTAAGTCCAAAGACTGAATTTATTACACCTTGTATAAACAGGCTTTACAAACATGAACTGAGAAGACACTACTGAAGGAAAAGCAGTAGAAGATCTGTACCACTTTTACTTAAACCTCACCTGTAATTCATCTGGCAGCACAAAAAGCCTTGGAGATAGTATTTGCGTATGTTTTTGACTGCAAATCATGCTTGAATTGGATCTTTTTCTACATTTGACCATGTTTGAGAACAGAAAGAATACTCAATTCATTCAGCTTGTGACTTTAGGGATAAATAAGATATTTGCACTAGAAGAGAAAAATTTCATGTGACTATGGTAATTCTACTCATCTACTTGGATGTCTAAAGGCCACTATTACTCATTGCTGCTAATACTGAGTTCTGCAAATGGTGGATGATTTGGGATCGGGAGTTTGAGAGAATTCTAAAATTGGCATAAGGGACATGCCTCAAAATCCTGAAAAACATCCCTAAGCTTTCTATATCCGCTCTTGTAACACAGGATGGTAGTATGCAAGCGTATTACTGAACAAGCTTTTTATCATTAAGGTATCACTGGTGGCTCAAATTCATTGTTTCCCTAGTAAAAAGCTAATGAATTTTTTTTGCCATATGGTTTTTTTTGTCACTGGTTTTACACATCATGACGTACACCCTGCTCAACATTCACACAGTAAACAAGCCTCTCCTCTGAGTGCCATGAGGTCTTTTCAAGGCACCTCATCAAACATTTATTGTCAGTGCAGCCAGCTGATGAGAATGGACACCCACTCACTGTAGATCCTGAAACACACTGGACTAGCTCCTGAAAAAATGTTGGTAAACGGAGTAAAGCATCCAGACTTGTGAACCAGCATGGCCCATTTTCATTCACCTGTGTCGGGTCACCATAGGTACCTTATTCAAACAGAGGGAAATTTTACATGCAGAACAGTTGCTGCAGTTTTATACTACCTGTGTAATAATTCATGACCAGAGTAATAAAGAACTCATTAAACCAATTTCCTGCTTTTCCTTTACACATAGACCTCCCAGCAGTTTAAGCCATACATAATGAGTCCAAGTATTTTAAGGGATAGTGTTAAAATTATCTACTATTCTTTTATATCTGAAAACTTTCTTTTATTTTGCTCCACTACTTTGCTAACATAACTAGGAAACAATATATTACCCTAATTACATGTTATTTATTAGGCGGCAAGCCAATAAGTCATTCAAAGACAAATCGCTGTAGTTATTCATGGAACTGCTTTAGATGACAAAGTTATAGTAAACCAAGCAATCTTTCATTATATTTATTACACACTCTTTGTACTAATGAACAATAACAG
The DNA here is from genome assembly GCA_023375905.1 of Nycticorax nycticorax. Lineage (NCBI taxonomy): Eukaryota > Metazoa > Chordata > Aves > Pelecaniformes > Ardeidae > Nycticorax > Nycticorax nycticorax. The sequence continues at coordinate 11,206,071 of JAKFQP010000061.1, read as the reverse complement.
GCTTTGCTGAAATAACAGCTTCTGTTCTGAGTTGTGGTAAATGTTATACAGGCCATATTAATCAAAAGGACGTCAAAGCCTTGGATGGCCTTTATTTCTTTTGCTTGCACTTGAGGAAATTGGGTAGCTGGTGAACAACAATGATTTGGAGGGCTCAATAAACATAATGTAAAATAATTAGTGTCTTTAAAAAAACAACAAGCATAATATACTAGTGGCAGCTCGACCCCTGAGAAACACACAGTGGTGAAGACGCTGGCAATTTATTTTTACAACCCCCACCTTTGAAAGAGCCTGTGCATTCTCTTTGCTCTCAATATGAGGGACTCTTTCTCTGTGTTGTTAAGCAAGCATTAAATCTGCACCACAGTGGGATGAAAATTTCTCGTTAACTTCACTCATCACTTGGAATTAATGAACACTGTAAAGCAAAAGAAGTAAATTTGAATATGAAATCACAGAAAGAAAGAAATATTAAAAAAAAAATTAAGAGAAGAGGAGGGCTTTGGACTTGACTGTTTTAAGTACTCTGAGTTAGCTTTTAAGTGCTTTTTAGAGAAGAAATCGAAATCCCTATCTTCTTCCTCCCACATAGAAGTCCTACACATAATGATAAGAAAACACACTCTTTCTCCTCCTGGTGAATATTTATGCTCCAAAGAAGCAGATACAGGACAAGACAACATAAGAATGTCCTTGAATGTGATGGCCAGGGTTATGTCCCAGGAACTGTGTTCATATATCACTTTATGATCCAGGTATTAGAGAACCTGATTTCCAACAATCTTGACCTGCTTGGGCCTTGGGTCAGAGCTCTAGCTTACTTTACGTTGCTCTAGGCCTAACCTCGCAAAAATGTACTAAGAATGTCTGATGGATCAATCCTTTCAGGTGGGACAGGCAAGACACTACAATGAAATATGGACTCAGGTGCTTAACATTACCAAGCTTTCAGAGTCCTGGGCAACCACGGGAAAAACATGTAAGAAACTTGGTAGAAAATTGCTGAGGGGAATTAACACTTCCCAGGACTGTACAACGTCTGTGCAAAAATTGGGGACCTACATTTTGAAGTCAGGTACCCCAATGGCAATTAGCCAAAGCTCAGGTTCTTTTTTGAAATTAAATAGAGGACAGCATCTGGCATGAATAGCATTTGCTATCCCAGTTCAAAATCAGGACTCTGTACAGTCTGATACCCAGCTTTTGGGGACAGATATTTCCCAGTAATTGTACTTCTTCAATTCCTTATATGCATTCTTAAATGAAGAATTCTGTAAATGTCCATTGGCAAAAGGAAAATCCCGCTGGCCCTTTCAGGGCTCTTTCATAAAAATTATTTCATCTGACTCATTAAAACCAACATTGTGTGTATCTTTTTAGAAGAGTTGGGTAAGAAGAAGAACCAACTCCTTGCTAATATTGCAAAAAGTGTGCCCATAGTCTGTAAATACAGTCCAATAAATTCAGTCCAACAATTTTATTTCTTTATCCTTCCCTTGTCTTTTGAGACTTAAATTGAACAAAACAAATTGATTTACAATAATAATTACAAATTTCTGTCTATAATTCTTTTAGAAACTCATGCTAATTTTTATAATTGCTCTTGTTTTGTTTTTAACAAAAATATCTGAGTCCACTTTGTAAGATGACTCATGGAGTTTGGATGGGATTTGGAGGTTTCTTATTGGGATCTAACTGATGGGTTTCTTCCACTAAAAGGTACAAAGTCACATAGGGCTGGATATCTATATCCCAAGGCAAAAATATATTTCATACTTATAAAAGGAAACTGTAAAATCATAGACAAGTTTGGGTTGGAGGGGACCTTTAAAGATCATTTAGCCCAACACCCCTGCAATAAGTATGGACACCTTCAACTAGATCAGCTTGCTCAGTGCCCCATACAACCCGACCTTGAATGCTTCCAGAGATAAGGCATCTACCACCTCTCTGGGCAACCTGTCCAGTGTCTCATCACCCACGTCATAAAAAGTTTCTTCCTTATGTCTGATATATATCTACACTTTTTTAGTTTAAAACCATAACCCCTAGTCCTATTGCTACAGGCCCTGCTAAAAAGTCTGTCCCAGTTTTTTTTATAATCCCCCTCTTATACTGAAAGGTCTCAGTAAGGTCTCCCTAGAGGCTTCTCTTCTCCAGGCTGAATAACCCCAAATCTCTCAGTCTTTCCTCATAGGAGAGGTGTCCTCCTCTCAACCTGCTCCAAGAAACCCATGTCTTTCCTGCGCTGAGGACTCCAGAGCTGGATGCAGTACTGCAGGTGGGGTCTCACCAGAGCAGAGCAGAGGGGCAGAATCACCTCCCTCAACCTGCTGACCAGGCTGCTTCTTATGCAGCTGAGGATACAGTTGGCTTTCTGGGCTGCAAACACACATTTCTGGCTCATGTCCAGTTTTTCATCCACCAGTATCCCCAAGTCCTTCTGGGCAGAGATGGTCTCAATCCCTTCATCCCCCAGCCTGTATTGATACCAGGGGTTGCCCCAGCCCAGGTTCAGGACCTTGCGCTTGGCCTTGTTGAACCTTATGAGGTTCATATGAGCCCACTTCTCGAGCTTGTCCAGGTCCCTCTGAACAGCATCCCATCCCTCAGGCATGTCGATAGCACTACTCAACTTGGTGTCATCTTCAAACTTGCTGGGGTGCACTCAATCCCATTGTTTATGTCATTGATGAAGTTATGAAACAGTACTGGTCCCCTCGAGGGACACCACTAATGACTGATCTCCATCCAGACATTGAGCTGTTAACCATTACTGTGGCAACTGTCCAGCCAATTCCTTGTCCACCTAACAGTCAATACATCGAAACCACATCTGTCCAATTAAGAGAGAGGGATGCTGTGGGGGACCATATCAAAGGCCTTACAGAAGTCCAGATAGATGACATCCATAGCTCTTACCACATAGAAGGCCACTACGTTGGTCAGGCAAGACTTGCCCTTGGTGAAGCCATGCTGTCTGTCTTGAATGGCCTCCCTGTCCTCCATGTGCCTTAACATAGCTTCTAGGAGGGTCTGTTCCATGATCTTCCCAGACACAGAGGTGAGGCTGACAGGTTGGTAGTTCCCAGGGTCCTCCTTTCTACCCTTTTTAAAAATGGTCCCTTTTTCCAGTCACCAGAAACTTTGCCTGACTGCCAAGACTTTTCAAACATGATGGAGAGTGGCTTGGCAACTACATCAGCCAATTCCCTCAGGACTCTTAGGATGCATCTCCTCAGGTCCTATAGACTTAGGTATGTTCAGGTTCCTCCGCTGGTCTTGAACCTGATCTTCTCTTACAGCAGGAGGGAATTTGCTCCCCCAGTCCCTGCCCTGAGGTGCATCCACTCAAGAGGTGTGGGAAGAGAGGTTGCAAGTGAAGACTGAGGCAAAGAAGTTGTTGAGTACCTCAGCCTTCTCCTCATCCACTGTTACCAGTTTCCTACTTGTGTTCATCAGGCATGGGGAGTACACTTTCTTTGACCTTCTTTTTCTAGATGAAATGCCTATAGAAGCCCTTATTATTCTTTGCATCCCTTGCCAAGTTTATCTCCAGCTGCACCTTGGCTTTCCTGACCCAATCCCTACACAACTGGGCAGTGTCCCTATACTCTTCCCAGGATACCTGCCCGTGCTTCCACTGCCTGTGCAGTTCCTTCTTGCACCTTGGTTTGACCATCAAGTCTTGACTCATCCATGCCAGTTGCTTGCTGTTCTTTGCTGATTTCTTATACGTGGGCATCGAGAGCTCTTGCACTCTATGGAAAATGTCCTTGTAGATCTGCCAGGTCTGTTCTGCTCCCTTGTCCCTAAGGGCAGTTTCCCAGGGGATTCTATTGACTAATTCCTTGAATAGCTGGAATTTTACTTTCCTAAAACTCGGGGTCCTGACCCATATCCCTCACGACTGTGAACTCCACCAGTGCATGATCACTGCAGCCCAGGCTGCCTCCAACCTTGATGTCTCCAATTAGCTCACTTGTGTTGGTGATCAACAAGTCCAGTAACACATCCCCTCTGGTAGGGCTATCTACTACCTGGCTTAAGAAGTTATCCTCAACGCACTCCAGGAGTCTCCTGGGTTGCCTATGGCTCACCTGTTCACTGTATTGGATGTGATGCTGTTGATACAGTATTGTTTGTGTGTATGAGAACTATGCAAACTTTATAGCATTCAGGTTACAAATGAGTAAATGCTGTTTAACCTGGACTGCACTACTATCCAATGCTAAGATAGAGAGAAAGAGAAAAAGAAAAGTTTGATTAATACAGTATAACTGATTTTACAATTTCACAGTTAAGTTTGGGCTGGCATGCTTTCAGCTTTTTGGTAGTGGGAAATATCTCACTGATGAAGACCATGTTGCCAGAACTGCTGATATAAGTGCAATTCTTTCATCCAATGACCACATTAAAATGATATGCTGGCCATTTCTAAGTAGCCTGTAGTCCTTTATATAATTGCTTGTGTCACCTTAGTTTACCTTTACAGAGGATCTCATCTTGATTTTGTCTAAATAACTTGCCCTCTCAGTCCATTAATGTTGCAGAAGCTGTGAGCTTCACAGTGCTCTATTTGGAAGAGAGTTGCTCTGTTCTGAGATTCCTAATGTGCAAACAAGTTACTTGGTCCAACAGTGTCTTTCCTCACAAGCTGAAGAAATTTCAGCCATCTCTAAAATTTCAGGGTAGTCTTTAATCTGAGGCAATGGTCATGAATAACGCTATATAAGGATATGCCTTCATTTCCTTCTACGGGTAATTAGAGCCAGAAAAAGAAAAAACAAAACCCAGCTCCCCCCTCACCCAATAAACATACAAAAAAGAAGTGGACTGATGTAGACAGAAAGTGCTAGCTGGATTAACAGTATACCAGTTAGCTGAACTATACCATATTCTATATATTTACAAAACCTGTTTCATTTGAGCAGTGTTACACGAAAAATGTTCTCCAAAGTCATGTAATTCCCCTGAGCCATTCTTCTCCAAGTCAGCTTGGAAGTTAGGCAGCTGCCATATAAACGTCCATATTTGTCTCTTTATATATGAGGCCAACGGATCATTATTAGAGGAAAATCTAAAAGCAGAGCAATGGCTAATTTGCCTTTCACCCTGTAGAAGGGGTGTGCTCTCAAGAGTAAGGGTGAGTGCATCTGCAGGACACAAAGGAATTCTACACCGTGATAAATGGCAGTGAAGATAGGGCCCTTGGTATCCAACACCATGGATGATTAATGCTTGTGAACACAAAGAGTTACCACTAGGTCCCAAATATAATGAAGAAAAACCCTGCAGTATTTCAACATGTGACAAAGCATATAACCACATTCAGTTATTCAAAATGCACACAGAGAGACATATATTGCCTAAACACATATGAAGCTTTTTAGGGGTGTAAATATTCAGCAAAGGATCTGCTTATGAGCTAAGGAATATAGTAAATGCATCATTATTAACTTATTCCTTGCTGCCTAACATATAAGACGACTGCATCATCATGTACCTAGTAATTCTCCTTTGAAGTAATGAACAAATAATGCTGACAAATGCTGCCATCACATAATTGGTATAATGAGTTTCAATGGGGATGAGATTCTGAGTGTGATTTCTATTTCCTTAGAGCTGGGGTAGATTAAGAATAAATCATGGAAGTTACTGCAGATTTAACCCTTACATCACTGAGACAAAAGTCTGACCTGCAGTTTGTGGACCTGGATGAGGGGATTGAGTGTGCCCTCAGTAAATTTGCAGAAGACACCAAACTGGGTGGTAATATTGATCTGCTCGAGGGGAGGAGGGCTCTGCAGAGGGACCTGGACAGGCTGGATCAATGGGCCGAGGCCAACTGTATGAGGTTCAACAAGGCCAAGTGCCGGGTCCTGCAATTTGGTCACAACAACCCCATGCAGCGCTACAGGCTTGGGAAGAGTGGCTGGAAAGCTGCCTGATGGAAAAAGACCTGGGGGTACTGGTTGACAGCCGGCTGAATATGAGCCAGCAGTGTGCCCAGGTGGCCAAGAAGGCCAATGGCATCCTGGCTTGTATCAGGAATAGTGTGGCCAGGAGGAGTAGGGAAGTGATCATCCCCCTGTACTCGGTGCTGGTGAGGCCACACCTTGAATACTGTGTTCAGTTTTGGGCCCCTCACTACAAGAAAGATGTTGCATTGCTGGAACATGTCCAGAAGAGAGCCACAAAACTGGTGAGGGGTCTGGAGCACAAGTCATACGAGGAGCTGCTGAGGGAACTGGGGTTGTTTAGTCTGGAGAAGAGGAGGCTGAGGGGAGACCTTATCACCCTCTACAACTGCCTGACAGGAGGCTGTAGCGAGGTGGGGATCGGCTTCTTCTCCCTGGTAATGGATGAAAGGACAATGGGAATGGTCTGAAGTTGCACAAGGGCAGGTTTAGATTGGATACTAGGAAAAACTTCTTCACCGAAAGGGTTGTCAGGCTCTGGAATGGACTGCCCAGGGAGGTGGTCGAGTCCCCATCCCTGGAGGTATTTAAAAGGATAGATGAGGTGCTTAGGGACATGGTTTAGTGGTGAGATGGCAGGGTTAGGTTAAAGGTTAGACTTGATGATCTTAAAGGTCTTTTCCAACCTAGATGATTCTATGATTCTATGATTGTATGGCAGTTTTTAGAATAAAACAGCTGGAAATAAGAATTTCCATCAAAGCTTGACCAAGAGACATATAAAACCTTGTAGATTTGATGCTAAGCATCTTACAAGCTGCTTTAGAAATAATAAAAGTACAAACTGCCACCTGGAATTAGAACTACAAAAGGTCTTGTTAGTTATGGCTTTCATTTGGTCTGCTAAGCTGTAAAGGATGCTCCAAATTAAACTGTTAGGGCAAGCCTATGCTCTCGGGGATCAGCAGGACAGCTTCTCCTTTCTAGGCCCAGCTCTGCTGTGATACTGTTTGCATTTAAGGAACCCTGAGCCAAACAACTGCCATTCTTCTACCATCTTTACAGATCAGTTTCCTCCCTGACTGCATTTTTGTCCATTTTGTTGGATGGGGAAGAAAGTACATGTTTGTGTAGAAGTAATCCTGCAAATGTTCAATAAAATAAGTTCAAAACTCCTTTTGTCATTAAGTAAGATGTGACAAAAAACCCACAAGCATTCATTGTAACTCTGATCTGAACTGAGCACCACAAATATGGATAAAACTTGTGAAATTTACTAAAGATTGTCAACATTTTCATTTTTTACTTTTTACTCAGCAAAGGATGGTGAAATTGCTTACCCGTTTCAACAAATAAGCAGTAAAGACTGCTTTACAGTGACTTTTTTCCAAAATTAGTACTAGAACAGGATCCAGGAGATCTTTACTCCAGGTCTTCTTGCCTTAAGTTTACGTTCTTTTCTAGAAGCTTATTCCCCCTCTCTTTACTGAGGTGCTTTTAACAAAGGATGCCACTATCCAAATATATGTCTCTCCAAAGGGAGATAAACAAAGATGAAGGATGATAGGGAATATGTGATATCCAGATGTTGTGATGCCAGGCTGTAGTCTTTTTAGTAGTGATGCAGAGGCAAGGGTGTGAGATATCCAGTGCTACCTATAGAAAGTTACAGTGGCCAGAATAAAGAGATGCTAGGGGACTGTGTTTTCTGTGTTTTTCTTTTTCTCCACCCTTCCCCCCCCCCCCCCCCCTTTTTTTCTCTTCTTTAAAAATATTGTAAAAATAGATCCTTCTGAAAGGAAGAACAGGATAATTGGATGGTAACTGTAGTGTCTGTGATGGTTATATCCCAAGGCAACAGTTCAAAATAAAACATAGACTCTCATATTTAGTCAACTGCTGAGGCCATCTGACAGATGAATGTGAAAATCATTCTGTGGACAAATTCTTAATCACCCAGGGACAAGGGACCGCTGATTAGGTGAATGCAGAGAAGCAGTGCTCTTTAAAACACAAGAGGTTTTTCACCTCCATATTGCCAATTATCTGTTATCCTGAATAAGCAGCCAGACAGCAAAGTTGAGGACAAGTGTCTGGATAAAACAGAAATATGACATGTGAAATACATACAAATCAGAAGAAAGGACAAGGAGGATGTAAAAGAAGAAAATTGGTGACAGCTGACTGTGGAGCACAGATTCCTGAGCTAGTGACCATGCAAACAGATGAGTACACAGGACAGATTGGCTGAACATGGCTATATTCTCCTTCTGACCAGACTGGCTTATACGGAGCCAGCCAAGCATCTTCAACCCACAGCCGTATTTCTTGGATACTCCATCTACAAATGCTGAAGAACTGACTGTAGCAACCACATGATAAAAGACATGCAAGAAAAATGTATTAGTAGCACGGACATTAACCTCTGTAAATTACTGATACCCAGTCCATGCAATAAATCAATGTAAGCAAGCACCTGAGTTGCTAAACATCCATTTAAAGATCTCAATTTAAATGTAATTTCATCAAAAAAAAAGAATACAAAACAAAAACCACAAAGCTGGAAGATATGCACGTTTCAGTAATCAAAATGGAAAAATAAATGCAGGTACAAGCACTCAAAAACTATTATTTCCCATTTTCTCTCCCAAATCCATATTCTGGAAAGCAACATAATCTTCAGGAGTAAGAAAAATATTCTGAAATCCTGTACTAGTCCTAGCACTTCTACAAATTATCATCATCTTGAGCAAGCCACTAAACCTTCAAGTCTATATTTCTACCTATAACAAGCAAACGGTTTAAGGACTTCATCATACCTTTCTATGACATTCCAGAGGTATTTGAGAATTAATTCAGCTAACAACTAGCTGGTGAAGAATTTGGAAAACACTGCATGAGCACATGCATCAAATTTTTATGCTTTACAAATTAGCCCTTCTTGATCTTGATATTTGGATCAACTTTCTTCTCCTCATATATGACAAAGACAAAAAAAAAAAAGAAACTAGACCATAACATTTTCCATGAAAAAGGTTAATTTTTAGATAAAAATTGAACTTTGATGAGAAACTTCTGGAAGAAATTCTCATTTCCCCAAACAGTTTTTACAATTTCACTCAGATCAGAAAGCCTTAAGACCATTTTTTTTCTGTGGCTGTAGCAAGTATCTTGAGCCTGCCAAAAATAATATTTCTATTTATAAAAAAAAAAAAAAAAAGAAACAGAGAAACTCCAAAGAAGGGTATTTTATTGAAAAAAACATAAATTACTTCTAGATGGTAATTTACCAAGTAGTCTGAGAAAAAGTTATGAGTAGATAGTAGAAAAGTATCCTGTATAAGATTTATCTCTTTTCTGTTTTATCTGAAACTGTAACAATTATTCCAAGATCATAATTCAAAAGCAAGCTTCTGAGCTTTTGGGATATAGAATAATTTCTGACATTATTCTGGACTCTGCCTCCCACATGAGAGTAGAGTATTTTAGAGATCAGTAGTCACTGTTAACAAAATTGGCATCAATGGCAACTCCAAATTAATGAATGGTGTTGAGCTGAAGTGTACCCATTCTATCAATCACCAGACTAACCCAAGCTCAGATGCTCATGTGCTGACAGGTCTTTCACTGACAGTCAGTTTTCATCCTAAGTGATTGTGCTGAAAAGCCATGAGATCAAGAAATGACAAACATAAGTAGTTTGGGGTTCTCATTTTTAAATCTCAGAATACATCTGAAAGCTTGCTTGTGCCTAAACTAGAAACCCCATCATTGTTAGTCAAGGCAAGTAAGGTATGAAATAATGCTAACACTTTTCACTGTCCAGAAGTGTGCTTCAAGATCTTATATACCTAGGGATAAACAAGATACTTGATCTGTAGCTCTGTTCTCAACTACTCCCTTTCAGTCACTGAGGCTTATCGTATCCATGAGGTATACACAAGGCTTGTTTGGCTTTCTCTTATCCCTTTAACAATACTCTTACCATTCAGTTTCTTAGTTCTTCTGGGTGTTCTCAAATTCATTTCCTCAGCATCTGCTGCATGAACTCAGACAGCTATTCATAGATATAATTGAACTATGGCCTGACATTATTAGGATGCTTGCACCAATACAGTGAACAAAATTTGAGTTTAACTTAGAGCTTATGTAAAGGAAGAAGGGTAAGCATATACTATAGTGATATAAGCCACTACAGCTGCATGAGCAGTGTGAAGGGAAGGTAGAATTATACCATTCATCTTGCCAGGGGGAGCAATGACCAACAAGTCACTCAGAAGGGTGGCTTCTGAAACCATCTTTGAACATGCCCTTCTCACCTCTACCTCTCCAATGCCCAGATCAAAAATGTTCATTTGGAAATTATCCCCTGGGCATGCTCCATGGTTTGTTGTAGTTGTGAGATGGAGGAGGAGCAAGCCTGGAGAAAAGGATGACCTTCCCTCAGTCGAGGTGGATCAGGTTAGGGATCTTTTAAGTAAGCTGGACACCCACAAATCCATGGGTCCCAATGGAATGCACCCATGAGTGCTGAGGGAGCCGGCAGATGTCATTGCTGAGCCACTCTCCATCATCTATGAAAGGTCCCAGAGAACAGAAGAGGTGCCTGCAGACTGGAGGATAACTAATGTCACTCCAGTCTTCAAAAAGGGCAAGAAGGAGGACCCAGGGAACTACAGGCCAGTTAGTCTCACCTCTGTCCCTGGAAAGGTGATGGAACAACTC
>JAKFQP010000061.1:11069765-11194332 GCA_023375905.1 Nycticorax nycticorax | reverse complement strand
GAGGTTTCAGTAGAATATGCAGAAGAACTTTATTTTGAGGGTGACGGAGCACTGGAACAGGCTGCCCAGGGGGGTTGTGGAGTCTCCTTCTCTGGAGATATTCAAAGCCCGCCTGGATGAAGTCCTGTGCAACCTGCTCTAGGAGAACCTGCTTTAGCAGGAAGGTTGTACTAGATGATCTCGCAAGGTTCCTTCCAACCCTTGCCATTCTGTGATTCTGTGAGCAAAGACAGAACTAGGGATTGACCAGAGTATAGCAAGAAACTTACAACCAGGGAAAAGACAACCAGGGATCCCATTGCTGAGAGCCACACTGCAATCTCTACAGCATTTACCATTCTCATCCTCTGCCCACCAAGAGGAGGCAATACATCTCCTGGCAACTCCAGGACCCTATCCCTTGGCCACCCATCTGGAGCTGTCACCCCTCAGCTTTGCTCCTGCCCAGTCATGTTTCAGCACAGCTTTCACATTGAGACAAAACATACTCAACTGACATTTTCCCACTGTCACAAGACCTTCAGTAAGTGGTCTCTTCAACAAAAGCCTGCAAGTGGCAGTGAGGCTGGCAACAGTCATGAAGAGAAACCCTGAAAATGGGATGAAAATACCTCATCACTCTGAAATTCCACTGGGAAATTCAGACCAGCTCCAAGTTCTGAAATAATAGAGCTGCAGTCAGCTGGGGTGCGACTGATAGAGACGAGTGAGTCAGAGACACAAAGAGGAAAACGTGAAGAGGGTGCCACATAGACGGAGAAACAAGACTATCTGGAGAGCTTTGTTTTTGAAACATCTTTGGAGGGCCGGAAAGAAGGGAACTGGGGAAAGAAAGAGAATGGCTCAGGTCCTTAAACATTGCTTTTAAGGGCTTTTAAGCCTCTTAAGCATCTATAAAACTAAGAGAAGAGCGAGCACAAATCAAGCACCAAACCCACTTCAGAGCAGCAGCATTTTTATTGTCATTCTTATTAATGCTAACCATTGAGAAAAGAAGAAAAAAGCAGTTATAGTGATTTAAAGCTAGTTCAGCCCAATTGTTCCCACCTGCCCCCACCCCCAGTGCTGCAAAAGGGAAAGGATTGATTGGATAGACCCTCCAAGCCCTCTTTTCTGCTCGACATGCAGCTTAACCTTTCTTGGGGGTAGAAATGGGGCAGGAAAGGATAAGCAAGAACAGGCGGTGGTTTACAGCTGCTCTCTATGCCTAGGCTGGGTGCCCCTCATTGTGATTCTGGGATACTTCCAATTCTGGGGAAAGATCCATGCTTTTCTAAAGAAAACTCTTTCCTCTTCCCCTCCCTCCCCTTTCCACCTCCGCCTACCCATTTCTCTGTGATCAGTCAAGCGGAGAAGAAAAAGACTTTGCATTTTGAGCACAAGGATGGGAGAAAAAGAAGGAAAAGCAGCAGAAAAATCTCTAAGTGCTTTGCCCCACCCCCAGAAGTCTTTATTTTATTCTGCCCTAAATGAAAAGCTAAGCTCTAGTGAAACTAAAGCTTATGGCTAAGTGCTGTTTCTTTTAATTGAAGATAAACTTTGTCTTGCTTATGTGTGAAGACCTGTTATACAGAAAACAGAAAAGCTTGACCCAGAACACAGGAGCAAAGTTACGCAAGATCCTTAAAAAGACCAATATGTGAGTTGAGAGAAAAGGAAGACCTTGCAATTTGAGAGAAAAAAATGACACTTGTGTGATGCAGAGCAACTAGAGCACTAGTAGCATAACTATGAAGAAAAGACTGCAGGAGTGAAGCGTGCTACTGATCATCTTGGCTGTTTGGGAATCCTTGGGATTACTCTGTAACATGGAAAAGTTCAAACACATTTGTGGAAACTGGGAGAGTTCAGCACCTTGCAGGCTTACGCTTATTTGTATGAGGATGGAAGGGAAACATGACGTTAGAAGAGTCAGTCGTGTTTGTGTCTATAGATTTGTTTACATATATTTTATTTTCTTTGTATTTTATGCTTCCATCTCTTTGATGCCCTTTAAATCAGTGATGAAGATTAAAAGTTCCAAGAGGGTAAATATAAACTCATTTTATAATTCATGTTCATTAAAAGACTTATGACGCAAACCCACTCTTTATATGACATTCAGTGGAACAAGCCAGAAAGGATTATTGTAAAAGAAGTGCTTAATTTCTCTAGTGCTGTATAAACATTACTGTAATGCTGCTCATGTTTTAAGACCCTGAACTCCCTTTCTCCCCATAATTCTATTCCTGGATGGCTATAATACAGTAATTTTCAAATATAGCAAATTATATCACAGTTTTTTAAAAATGAAATAGTCCAAATGAGACTAAGAAGCCAAGGCAGGTTGTCACTCAGGTCAATATAGACAATCCTACTCAGCTATGGAAAAAACCCTTGGGAGAGATCACTATATTAATTTCCATTCATAGTCTAGCCTAAGGAAAGAATCCATACCCACAGAAGAAAAATGTTAAATCCCTTCATCTTTAACATTATCTTATTCCCAGGTATTTTCAACCCATGTTTTCGCAAAATGTTTCTAGCCGTATCTATTCAGTCTTGGAGGCCACTGATTCTTGGTTTATCTGACTACACCAGTTCTTGAACTATGCTTGAGAAGCATTACAGACAGTAGGAGAGCAGGGAGGAATTAAGTTTGTTCACCAAGCCAGTTTTCTCAGGTTCACACAGCTCTGCACAGATGTGATTCTGAGGTTCATGACAGACGCTTTTGAAGAACGTGTCATCGCAGGCTCTCCATACATTGTTCCTCCCTTCCTGTCACACTGAGTACTCTCTGAAGAACTCTTAGAGTATTTGTTCTGCACAACACTTAACAGCATTCCCAGACAGCCTTTACAGAGTTACAGCTACAGGCCACCCATCTTGTTTCAAGTGCTTTAACAATTCCTGAAGATTTTGGTTTTGAAAGTTTTCAACCCATTAAAGGTTTTTTGCTGAAGAATTGTACTGGAGAAGAAAATATCTTTTGTTCAAAGAAACGTAAATATTTTGAATTTTTTTTACCAGCAATTGCCAGAACAGTGCCATTGTCTCTGACCCTTAAAAAAGCAGGCTGAACATTGCCAACAAGGAAGGCTCAGAAAAAAACATTCAATATGACAGTGGGGAGGGGAGAAGGGTGAACATAACTGATTTGTGGTGTAGAGCTGTCAGCAAAGGACTGCCAGTAAAAAGATGTCCGTCTTTTACATGCTTTTCAAATTTTGAAGATTATGCAGGGAGAAGTATGGGGGAAAAATGCTCTTAGCTAGTTTCAGAAAGTTCAGTCAAATGGATGAACAGATCACTGAGATGCTCCAGCTATTATGCAGCAGACTGGTACATACAATCAGGGGAGAACACAGCTTTCTCGCCAGTGGCTGAATTCAACATAAAAATATATCCAGATGTCTGTACTACAATTACTTAGACTATTTCCAGATTTGGAGTTTTGAAGTAATAATGCTAAATCATTGAATTTTCACCTTGCTTTACATCTTCTAAATCTATTTGTGGGTTTTTTTGTTGGGTTTTTTTTTTAATTCCAAATCAGGAAAAGTTTGTTTCCTGAAAGAAACTACATTTTTTCACTCATTTATACATGATATGATAGAAGTGAAAAAATGCAATAATTTTAGCCTTTTGAAGAATGGGTGAGTGTGCAATTTGGGTTTACTCAGTATAAATCACTGAGTAAAAACAAGGCACTAACTGAAGAGTGAGTTATGAATACTCCCAGTGTGTTTGGGTTTTGGTTTTTTTTCTATAGATTACCAATGTATGGGCTACTTGAACTAGCCCAAAACTACAACAAAGATTAGTCAAATGCCTGACCTCAAGTGGAACCTGAGACAGGTACCTACCTATGGAGTACATTGCCATGGATTCTCACCGAGTTGTAAAACCCCAGGATCTGGCGGAGACTGTAAAAAGCTCATCTACTCTAGTTTCCAAACTGCCTCTTTAATCCATTCTTATCTAAATTGTAGCCTTCAGAAGACCAAATCTGCCAGCCAGAAAATTAACAAAACAGAAAATTAACAAAACCTGATCTACTTTGTCTGAAGTTGAGACACAAGTTATTCTATGAAGAGAAATGGTGTCGTCAAAGAAATATTTGTCGGAGACATTAAGGCCTGTGATTTATGGACTAGCTGCCATGTAATACAAGATGGGAGCTTTAAAATTATCCCAGGTATGGTAGGAATTTTAAAAGTTAAAAATAATTAAGATAGTTCAATTTGAAGAGTACCATAATCTAATGTACACGTATAGCGATCAAAGGTCATGTCTATATGTCTATTAGAAATGTCTACATGTAGAACATGAATAAATAATTCATCCTGGCCTCAGGAGACTCAAGGATTAGAATCAATTGTTACAAAGCTTTGTTGTTGCAGTTGTTCTGCACATAGAGATAAAGATGCTACTCTGCTGGATCTTCAGATTAGGTTTTCATTAAGTCACTACGTCTTTAAAGGTAGTTTAAATCTATCACCTTGAGTGTGTATCGTCTTATCACCTGCAGCAAAGTTCTTCAACACCAGCATTTCATGGACTACTACAATATGTTGTGTAATAATTTGCAGTGTAAACCATCCTTAGGCTTTGTGGCAGTCAGGTCCACAATGAAAAGTTCTCGACATGATCAGAAAGGATGGAGGAAAAAAAAACCAAACCAAAACCAAAACAGATAGGAAAGGAGGATATATCCCGATAACTATATTACCTTTTCTAGAAAAATCACTGATTAAAGAGTAATTAAGCTTAAGAACTGAGTCAAAAGCCAGATAGCTGAAATTGTTCTGGATTTCTTTTAAGAAAGCAGCATTTCAGATTCTTGTGGAAAGAACATGAGCAAAATGAGGGAAATGCTTTCAAACTTGGGGATATGACACATTAGAATTCCAAAGCAGACACTGATCAGTATTAAGCAATGAGATTTCATTTGCAGATCTCATGTAAAATTAATTTTCATAATTCTCTTAGTTCCTGTCTACATATACATATTTTTTTCTCATTATCCACTTTATTACCATATTTGAATTCTCCTGTTCTATGTCTGGGAAGCACTGAGCGATAGTATTTTACTATGAATCAGTGAAAAATGCACTCTTGAATCTCAAACCGCTGGTCCCATGACCAGTTCCCTCTAAAAATGTTAGTGTGGCATAAAAAAGGGGACAAAGTATTAACTATTCCATTAAATAATCAATTCAAGTGAAATTACTGCTAAAGTTATGTTGGGATGTGGCATTTAAAGTGCTTCTTATGCAATGAGATTTCTCATTTAAAGTTCACGATTCATTTTGACACATTCTTCTAATAGTATGTTTAGAAGCCACAGACTGAGAGATAATGCCATCAGCAGTGACCCATTAACTCCATATCAACAAGCAAATTCAGCACAGGCACTCCTACCAAATACACCTGAGTTCTTCCATTTAAGTATCAGGAAACGTCTGACTGCTTAGCTAGCAAGATTTAACAAGATTACAGCCCAAGGAAGTATGGCTTCAGGCTGTTGTCACATTCACTCTAACTCATATTCATAATGTCTTCTGATCTATCTCTCAGCTCATGATGTGCAAGGAAAAAAAAAACATAAGGATTTTACTTTTTCTGCCAGCTTTATAGCTAAAGAAGAAGAAACAGGACTTGTAAAAGGAATTTATGCCACTATTTCATCAGGGGAGGGGGGTGGGGACAGGGAGGAAGAAGCCATGTGTAATCCATATCATATATAACTTATATGAGTGAGGTGCTTACCTGCAGAGGAATTTAGACATCTACTCCAAACCATCCCCGCCCCACTCCCTAGGGCTAGCAATGTGTTATCAATGGGCAACCAGACTTCTAAATAAGCTAAATATGAGCATGAGTGTGGCTTCTTTTTTCAAGTAATTTTATTTTCACTTCACTTTGAAAGAGGAATATGAAATTGGAACACCTTGGCTTAACAATGCTGTTTGTACACGCATTGTCTCAGTGGCAAATCACAAACAGTTTTGTAATATGGCACTGTAGTTTTAGTAAGGTCCGTCGGACAAAATGAAGAACAAATCATTCCTTGAGCTCATTCTGTATTATGTATTTACAGCCTACTACTACCTGATGAAAATTATTTCACATAATATGTATATCCTAATGGGCTGTCAAATGGAAAATATTTCTAGATTTAGGGAAAACTCTCACAGTTCTTCAGAAAGGGCTCAGTTCTGCCGTCTCTACTTCTTTTTGTGAAGTGAATAAAGTTCCTAATGTATATAGAGAAGATCCTTGGGTCCATCTGGAAAGGCTTTCTCTGTTGCTCAAGAAAAAAAAAAAAAAAAAGTTGTATAGGGTTTGCTATATCAGAAGACATGTTAAACAAAGTTGTTAAAACAATGAATAAGCCACAATCTGAATCTCAGAAATTCTGGAGACAGGGGTCAGTCATAACAGCAGAAGTTTGCAAGAAGTTACTTGAATTATCCATGTCTCTCTGGTCCTTAATCTAAATTATCACTAGAATGCACACACACACACACACACACATATGTATTTATGTTATCTTCAGGATTCAGAAAAGAGGAGGGAGGGACTACAGTTTCATTATGTTTACATTTTCTTCTTCTGGTCCTCAGATAAATCACGAGAAGCAAGAAATACAGGGAGGTAGAGTGACAAGACGACAAATCTCCTCATTGTCTGTATTTCAGAGTGCTTAAATTTTATCCACATGAGTCTCTAACCTCATATAAGGCTGTAAACCCAGAATGCTTTGGTATTGCTGTCCACAGTGAAGTAGTGACACAGGCATGAAGTTTCAAAGTTGGACTTGGAAATGCCAAGTGAGACACTTTCATTGACAAAACTGCAATTACTTACTACTTGGCTTTTTAGTCAGCTGAGTTGTATGTGATTATTCAAAAATCTAAGATTTTGAAAGCTCTAGCCCACGTGCATGATGTAACTGCAGGATATGTTTCTTCTCAGGAAGTTAAAAGTCAGGCAGACGCTGTGGTACATATAAATATCTCTTAAACCTAGGCAAGCTCCAGATCGTTATTTCTGGACCAAAAAATTCAGTGACCCCAGATAGCCACACAAAGCCTCTTCCAGGAAACTAAAGGGTGGTCGTTGCAAGCACAGAAACTGGTCAAAGCAGCACAAGCAGGGGGGAAACAGATTTAGATATTGATTCAGTAACTTTCCTTGGCAGCATCTGACAGCAGGCATTCCCATGAACCCCAAATGGATTTTGAAAGCATCCTTCACAGTTGCATGTAAATATTTCCTCCAGTGTGGCAACACTTGTTGACACAGAATGGTGTCAATTCTACTTTTTTGTAGAAAAAGAATAAACTGCATTCAGTGTGTTTGTCTTAAATCTCCATGACTCTGGTGCAGAGAGGAGCACTGAGGCCACACTTGGAAACACTTTTCAGATGTCTGATTTCAAGACTATCTAACATTTCCCCTGATTTCCGGGATATATCTATCCAACCAACCTAGGCACAGTGAAACTCCCAGTCAATGAATATGCCCTTTCAGTGACTGAGGGGGAAAAAAAAGCACAACTTAATTATTTTCCCAGATATCTGAGAAAAAGAAACACATTGTTCTATGTTTGGCTTATCTTCATGTTAGTCTTTCCTTGATAAAACTTTAAAAATACTAAGCAGGGTTCCAGAAGAGAAAAAGGTTTCTGTCTGAGGAGAAATATCACATATTGTTATGTCTTGAGAGCCTTTGGAAGACAATATCCTTTATGCAAAGTACAGTATAGATAAAGAAAAATAATTTCTATCAATTTATCAGCTGTGTAAATGGCTGAACATGGAAGTTCTTGTGTTCAAGCCTTGAGTAAATTAGATTCTCCTTTTCCATGCAGTGGAAGACTGCTGATTCCCTTCAACCCTTACAGGCTGCTACTGAGGGCAAAGCGTGATAGTGGCGGGGAAGGAGGGCTCTGCTGCTGCACGCAGGAGGAGGATTCTTGCCGTTGTCAAGCTGGCGCCCTTGCTTTTCAGTACACACTCTGCTCCGCTGCCATTCAGCGGCTGCAGGAAGAGATAGATCATCTGAAGAAGCTGAAACAAATATTTGATTTGGATGATTATCCTGCAGGTGTCTCATCACCACTATGATGCTTGGAATTACTAATTATTTTCCTTCCATTTACGCGTATCTTGCAAGTGAATACACATATCATGGCATAGGTAATTAAGATTCTGATCAACATGACCCTTGACCAATCTTGCAAGGAGAGCCCACTAATGGGTAATACCCTGTGCTGGAGGAGAGAAGAAACGCCAGAGGTGATCCCAACAGAAGGCTTGGTTAATCTCCTTTCCCGTCTCTTCTTTCCCTTCTAATGGAACACGACTTAGATAATGATAATGAGGCATCTATCAGGTTTCCTCAGTCCATTTCAGTGAGGCTTACACCCATATGCGGCTAGCCTCATTGGCTCCTGAAGTTGTGCACAAACATAAATAAATAAATAAATAATGTGCCAACACAGGTATTACTATTTTTTAAAGCTGTTAATGGTATTTGATATCACCTCCTAACTATGAAGTATTGTTTAATTGTCTGCATTCCTTGTCTGGACTAGATGGTATCACTTAAATCCTAGCCTGTCCCTTCATAAAGGTCAAAGAGGATGCAATTTTGTGTACACATAATGAAAATCATTTTTCCTCACAACACTCACCACCACAACCTACTTTCCTGCTAGGTGACACTAAAAGAGGGACAGGTACCTTAGAAAATAATAACTTAATGGTATTCAAAGAGCTTGCCATTTCTGATCTATTGGATTGATTTTTACACTACAAAAATAAGAACATAGTTTTGGTTTTTTATGGAATGAGTACAAAAGGAGATAGAAAAGCAAACGGTTAGCATCCCACCTCTTTTTAAAATCAATTTCATTTTCAAATGACAAAACCAAATTGTGCTAAATCAGGCTTTTTCCATTAGAAAACATACTTATTTTTTTCCCCCGAGATTTTCAGCTATTCCATTGAACAAAATTAGAACATCTTATTACATTAATTGCTGATATTTCCTGGGTGATATTCTGTTCTAGGAAGGTTCTTGATGTTCAGCTGCCTTTAGGTCAGCTCAGAACAAAGCTAGTTTTGAGTTACTGGGTAGTGCCCACAGGAAGGAAGCTATGATTTTTCAGCTACTTCTGAAAATTACATTTGGGAGAATGCAGTACTGCTCATATTTCTGTGGCTTTCTCTGTACAAGTTTCACAGGCAGAAATTTTTTTACAGAGTAGTGACACATTATGCGATTATGCCTATATATATAATTAAGTGATTACAGTATAGACATATTACTGCTTTCTAATATCAGCAGCAGAAGCCTCTTCGCCAGGAATTGAAAATGCTTCACTCTAGCAATTAGAAAGAGTACCATACATGACTCTGTATTCAGACTTTACACGTGCTCCAATCAGGGTATGTGAGAGGTATCAGAGTTACAAGATAACCCGTGGTTTCCCAGCAGCCCATCTAATATCCAAAATTATACGCTTAGACAATCATCACATGAAAGTTTGTGTTCGTTTTGGCAGATAGACACAGGCTTGAATACACACCACTTAGGAAGCCTAAGCAGAGGAAAAGCAGGAGGCTTCTTGTTTTTCTGAGCAGGCACCAAGTGCCTAGAGATGCGAGGGTGCTTGGGGCATGCCCTCCCCTATTCACAAGCAGCACTAGGTGTTTCCAGCTATTGCTCCCACTGCTGTGAACCTGCAGCTCTTCCCTTGTTGTAGTAGTTGGCACTGCTGTCAGAGGGACCTCTGAAATGCTGCCTTTTTTGCCACTCTTGCACTACAGTTCTTGCCCAGCCAGCCAGAATGCAGCCAGGTGCAAGTGGAAGCAGCAGAGCAGCAACAAGTCTTAATCTAAGTGGTTGGGCGGGGGCAGAAAAAAAGGACATGTCTTCCTGCAACAGAGGACAGGGAAAAGCCTAGTTAGCTACACAAAGCTGCCTCAGGAAAAGGGACCAAGAACACATGTTATTGAGCATCCCCGGGACTCAGCCTTCAGCTTCTGTAACTCAGCCTGGATCTCTAATCAAAGATACTGGGGCCTGGAGGGAAGTGGCAACATCATAGTAGGGAAATACAGGCTTAATGAGATAACTTGAAGGCACTCTGCTGTTAAAAAAAAAAAAAGAAAAGCAACAGTTTAACTTTCTATCCAAACTACAGCAGGGTGTGTAGCTGCTTTTGAAGCCTTGCAAATTTAGCAGCTGCTGCTGCTGGAAACAGTTTAATTTGATGCTAAACAGAAATAATAAAGCTCGCCAATTGCATAGTTAAAAGGCAGTCAACTCCTTCCTTAAGCATGTTTTCAGATGCAACCTAAGTCCATCAGATCTGGCTTGAAAGGCCACCCAGGATGAAAGCATATTTGTTGACTGAGTCACCAAAGGCAATCAATAATAGGAGTCAGTAGTAGGAAAGAAAGAGCATACCGGTATTTGGGATAATGACATCTAGCTTTAAAAACAAGAAGGTGGACATGAATCAGACTGAATTTCATTATTTTAATCATGGAAATGTCCATTTGGCCAGGGGACTCCTCTTCCTTGACAGCAAAGTAGTAGACACTAGAAGGCAGATGTTTTCAGGCTCAGTAATGCAAAGTGACTGCTATCAATTTATCAGTTTTATCAGGTTTTGATTGGTTTAAAAATCCACAAATACTTACATCCCAATACTCAGAAATGTCTTCTTGCACCCTGTTTAAGCAGCAGGCAGACTGGGAGCACAGTAGGGGGTACAGAGACAAGTCCTCATTTTTGGCAGGGACATGTTTTTGGTAGCTTGATCCCTTCCTACTTGCTGCCAGGTCGCAAGGCAGGCAGCACTAAATAACGTTGCAAACAGCAGAAATGCTGGAGGCATGGTCACTCCTGAGCAACCCTAACTTCCCTACCAGCAGAGGCAAAACAGCATTTTCCCATCTGTTGCGGGGAATAAATAACCGACAGCTTCTCCCGCTCACCTCTGCCGCAGCTGCAGCTGCTTAATTTCCTCCGACACGCACCTGGGTGGCCCCAGCTATGCACAGCCCTCTGGGGGCTGCCCAGCCACAATAAGCAGACCTTGACCAAATATGATCTCCGCTAAGGATCAACGCATATATCAAGGGGATGAGGGGGAAGGAATCCCAGGCCCTGGCTAGTCAGGGTGAACAGTAACTTTGGGTTTTCTGCTGTGTTCTTGCTCTAGGAAGGCAGCTTGCATTTCTCAAGTACAATCTAAGCAATCAATCTTCTGTTTCATTTCCCCCAGCCTAGCCAAGAAATCTCTTGGAATTGCTTTTCTCGAGTATCCAACTAACAAGGTGGTAATATATACTTATATCTAAAAAAACCCCATATATTCTATATATGTATTACATGTATCTCCCGCTCCGGGAGGTGAAACACAGGTAGCAAGACATTGAAGTTACTAGTGCCCTACTGTGGCTGCTCGGAGAGAGCTGTCAGGCTCGCACACGTTTTGTTATCATAACTGCAATTCTTCACTCTCTATGAAGTATGTGAACATTTCAATTAAATATAAAATAATGAATTTTATTTCTAACTCAGTCTCCAGCTGGAAATGTCATCTTACTTCATATCGAACAGAACATTAACTGGACTTAAGAGTGAAGAGCGGGAAATACTGAAAATAAGAGAACAGGAATTAAAACAAACATATTGACATGCAAGCCAAAAGAAATCAATTAGAATGCAGAGACAACCAGAAATCCTGTACCTACACACACAAAGATAGAAATATTTAAAAATTAGGATTTGTTGAAAGGTGAAAATTTATTTGAGATATATATGATTAAACAACACGTAAATTTTGAATGTTTTCAATTTTCAATGTTCAAAACCTGATGCTTTTTACTACATTCTGTGTTAAGAATTGTATGAAAGTTTACATTTATAAAAGTCTTGCTAGCAAATAATTTTTATAGGTAATTTGTTGGTATAATTTTTATGAAGTAGGAAAACTCACATATGACAGCCATTTGAAAATGTTCACACCATAACAGAAACGGATTCAAAAGCATATTCAGAGGCTGCAAATTTGCCCAACCATATTTTCCTGTGAGGGAAACAAATTTTGAAGAGAAGAGGCCAAAGAACAAAACAGAATCAGGGAAAGACCTCTGTATAAAGGCAGAATGAGATTATTCAGTTCATGGAGGATGAAGTCAGAGGCACATAGGACAATTTAGGGATAGTAAATCATCAGCTCTGATTTATTCTTCCAAATAGCATGAAAGCAGGTGGAAACAGAAAGCAACCACATTTCAGAAAAGCCTTCAGTCTATAATTTGTGGAATACACCACTGAAATAACTCACAGAGGTCTGGTCTTGAGCTTGGCCACTTACATGGTTAATAAGAACGGCCAGAAGTTGTATGGAGTATAAATGTATTCTTATAAAGAAGTAAATTTTGGGACAATTACATTTTTTTATTTTTTATGGGTTACTGACAAAGAGAGTATAGGTTTTCTTGCAAAAAGGGAAAGAACAGTGTACTGAACTTCAATGAAAATGCCATTTTTTCCTTGAGATCTAAATAAAATTATCTTCTGACCCAAAGCAAGACATTTCACATGTTTTTTCAACCATTTTTAATAAAGCAATGCAATGTAAATGAAAGAGGGAGTCTGTCAATGTTCCTGTGAAACCATGGATAGGAGGAGAAAATTGTGATAGTAGTGTTTTTTGCTGAACAAAATATTCTGGACACCATCTGAGGAGACAAGAGGTGAGAAGGACCCACCAGTTAAAACCCGTGTGATAATTCTGCCTGTTTGCCTGTGGGAGATGGTGCGGCTCCCATCTCCCACTACAATACTGCCTTCATAGTGGGGGTCTAATTAGGCACTACCCATCCCTCCTGCCTCCTGTAAATCTGTTACTTCTGGACCTGCACACAAGTCTTGCATCCAAGTCCCAGTTAATTTTACTGTCGCAGCCTAATTTGTTCTCATAGAGCCAAATGGCAGCTTTAGTTGAGGGTTATACTGGGAGTAAAAAGACCAGGGCAACAGAGTTGGTGGCCAGCAAATGCATGCACGTGGACAACGGGGACAGGCAGAGTTACCACTTTCCCTTCCCTTCCTGTATTTGGGCATAGGGCCAATGGTGTGCTTTTGGACACCAGCGTAGGACTTGTGAATGGCCAGTGTCAGCAGGAGAGGGCAAACATCCCTAGCCAACAGAAGCAGAAAGAAGAAATAAACCTGCAAGATTTTCCAATTTCATTAGTGTAAATTTAACCTGAGAACCCAAACCATCTGGGGTCTAATTTTTCAGTTTGGTCCAAAAATGAGACAGGCAGGTCTGTCTATCTTTGTGTCTCTTTTCTGGACACGTTTGGAGGGATGTATCCAGACTGTCACCACCAGTCACACCCAGCAACTACTTGGCTGGCAGAAGGATCATCTCCAGCCCAGGTCTGTCCCCTGTGTGCCGCGCACGAGCCAGATGCAGCAGTGCTGTGGTGGCCAGGAAGAGCCCCCCGTGGGGCTGGCCCAGGAGGTTTTGGAGCCCATGTTCTCCTTCCTGCAGCCCCTTGCCAGGCCTGTGTGCTTTGTTTGACCTTTGGATGCCAAGGAAATGCTTGTGCTTGCAGAGCAGAAGTAATCCCAGAGGAAAGAAGAGGGTGGCCATGACGGGAATACCGATGGGCGAGAACCCGGCACTGCCCCAAAATGAAAGCCAGGAGCATGCTGGAGGAAAGAAGGGTCCTATCTGGGCATCCAGCACCTAGGACGTAGCAGGCACTTGGGTTCTGGGTTTCCTTCTCTTGGAGCCACAGCCAAAGGAGGGGGGAATGAAGAGGTGCAAGCGAGGGTCCTTGTGAAACAGCAGTGGCCAGGCAGAGCTGCCCAGTGCGGTGTCTGCAAGCGTGCTGATGCGGGAGCACGGTGGCTGCTGGCACAGCACTTAGCAAAAAGCTGAAATCAAAGGAAAAAACCCCACACAAACGAACAAGCAGAGGACCTAATTACAGTTTTCTAATATAAAAGCAGCAGTAAGGGTTGGGTCACGCAGAGCCTGGAGAGTCACTGCTCACACATTCAGTGGCAGGCACTGCTGTTTTCCTGGGTTTGTGCTCCCTATATTCCCGTTGTTTTAACAGCAGATGGGAAGGGCAGCGTAAGAGACTGAGTCTTCCCTCCCACTCATTTAATCACCTCCATCCCTCTCTGTCCGCTGATGAGGGGAACTGCAAGAGTTAACAGGGGGGAATTAAAATGAAAAGGGAAAAGAGAGGAGGACTGGCACAGCACACAAATCAAAAGCAACTTGTATCACCAAAGGACTGTTTGCAAGGTTCAGCCATGCCGACAATAGCCTTCCTTCAAGTTCACCTTGTAGCAGGGAGAAAAGAGGCACCCTGTGGCCCTCCGGGGAGGGCAGGCAATGAAGGGGTGGGGGATGAGGATGGAGGCAGAGGAGAGAGAGGCAGAGAGGCAGGCGGCGGGAGGGAGAGCGAAGGGGGAGGGAAAAAAGAGAGTGCAAATCCAAATGTCGATTTGTAGACACAGTGAGGAGAGCCTGCTGGCTGACAGGCTGATTTATTGGATTCTTCCAGTTAATCACTGCCGGCCTGTGGCCAAACGGATCTCCAGCAAAGCTGAAAGGCAGCCGAGGGAAACAGGCTTATAAGCATAAAGCCGCATAATGGTGTTCAATGAAGTGTGAGACTTTTAGTTCAGTCTCAGTGAGCCGGCCGCATCGCCGGAATGTCAAAGAGGGATTGTGGGTGGAAAAATTATGGATTTAAACTGCTAGCTGTAAATGAGGTCAATATGTCTGGTTCATAAACAGTCCAAGCCTATTCCAAGAATGCAGTGAGGGAGAAAATTAGCGTGAAGCCAACACTGTAGACAAACCTCATTGAGATATAATTGCAGCTATAAATACAAGCGAAAAGCTTACCGAGTGCAATAAAATACAGACACGGTTTTTTATCTCCCCCCCCCCCATATTTCCTTCTTTCAGTCTATGCATTTGTTAAGTGTTGTGCATCTATAATGTTCCCCCCCCCCCTTCTTTTCCCTCTGACACCCAGTGTTGAAATTAATTGAGTGTTCTTGATCTCCCATTCCATTTTATTCAGGCAAGATTGGAAAAAATCAAAAGAGCACATCTGAAGCATTTTCTTCCCTTTTGCTTTTCTATTTGAATCAGATTGAAATGTGTTAAAAAAAAAAAAGAGGCATTGCGACTTTTTTATATCTTAAAAAAATGCAGTAAAATGTCTTTTTAAACTAATACATCTGTTAGATCATTTGAATCTCAATTTAATGAGGTGACATCAAAGGCAAGTATTGGATCCTATGGAGAGTCTCTTTCACAAGATACCTGGTCTTTGCTCATGAAACATTGACTTTAAATTACTGTATGGCGGGGGGCAGGGGGGGGCAGGGGAAGCAGCACCAAAGGACAGGAGGACAGGCACTGAGCAATATGCCTTACCCAGTTTAAAAACTGATACAGTAATAAATTGAAGTCTAATGGCTATGGTCAGGCTGTTTTTTCCCCTAAGCCAATTGATTTAAATGGCAGTAATTTGGCTAGCAAGGCTAGTCCTGTTTAAATTAAACCCATTAATATAATAGCACCAGTCTTGAATGAAATCCATCTGTAGCAGAGCCTCCACCGGTCAGTGGTTTAATAACTGTCGAGGGATGTCCTGAAAACACCCACATCCGTACAAACAGGAATAACAGATTAAAACCAGGATCCAGAAAACCTCCTGTTTCACTAGGGAAAAGGAAGAAGGAGAAACACTGTCAAAGAAAGATGGAAAACAAAATCCTTTATCTTCAGCAGGACAGGCATGTAAGAAACAGCAGTCTGTTATAATGAGGGAGGGGAAAATCACAAATCTTTACTCTTCCTCTAGAAGCACAATATGCAACTCCTTTCTGTTTTCTTTATGTAGATGTTTTCACAGACTCCTGCCCTGCCCCTCCCACTCCCTTTCCTCACCTTGGTAATTAGACTTAAATTTTTTGCCTTGATGATCTATACATGTGTTCATCAATGTAAAAAGTTGGTTTCAGAAAACATTATATGGAGCATCAGGCCCAAAAAGGACATTGAAATGTATCTTGAAGATTAGTATCCAATATAGAAAGCTTATTCTTGGTGGAGGGCTTCACAATGTGGTTAGGATTGATCTTTTAACTTCCTCCTCCATTGTTCTTGATTCCTGGTTGTGTCAGGCTGCTATATATTGTGAGGCAATTTCTTTCCCTGCTTGAAGGACTATGTAGGATTTTCCTTGGACCTATTTAATGTCAAGCCTTGCCTGTGGGAACTTGAGGATGCAAGTCTTCCATTTT
The DNA here is from genome assembly GCA_023375905.1 of Nycticorax nycticorax. NCBI lineage: Eukaryota > Metazoa > Chordata > Aves > Pelecaniformes > Ardeidae > Nycticorax > Nycticorax nycticorax. The sequence goes on along the minus strand of JAKFQP010000061.1, from coordinate 11,177,967 downwards.
GAAGAAAGCATCTTTGTGCTTCAGTCTCACCTTTGTGAGATCAATAGCACCTTCAAAGTAGTTCTTCTTTTGAAAACCACCTTATAGTTTCCCTCTATTGCTGGCAACTCCACTGTATTAAAAAGGCTGAGTTAATTTTATATTTCGCTTGGTTGTGTCCCACTGACTTACATACTGCTCTTTTAAGCTATGATTCATTGTGCTGGACATCAGTCAGCTTCAAGTGAAGTTGTTTGCTCCACTGGACAGGAGGCTAGTGTTGAGACTTGTGTGTAATAAATATTATATTTTTGTTTGAATTTAGTTTTGCACTTTGCAGTAGAGGGAATGAATGCTGTTTTGGATGAAATAGCATCAGATGTATTCTGTATCCTTTTGCGTATATAGCTGAAAAAATCTAGATCTTAGAATGTGCTTTGGATTTTTAATAATTTGTCACAATCCCCTGCCTCAGCACCTCTGTACAGACAGCAAAAAAAGGCAAGACTGTTTCACTACTGTCTATGCCAAACAATCCTCCAGTAATTCAGCCCCATAACCACACGCTCCTCTGAACTAAAAAGAATGAACAGCACATCCTCAGCTTTTTTCCTAGACAGTACTCATAAAGCTGCCTCAAGTTAAGGTTGCCTGACATTTTCCATTATGAATCCCTGCTTCCAGTCACTTACCACTTGTCTTTATTTAACTGAACAGAAAATTTCTAAGTGTCTATGGACAATACAGTAAAAGATGGTGAGGTCTAGAGGTTTTGCTATTCAAACTTTACTGTATTTTGGGGGAGCATAGAGCTGTGCCCTCTTACTTTGTCCAAACCTACAAAAACCTATGGGAACAGCTTTAGTCATATGCTTAGGACAGACTTAAATTTTATGTATGTGAAATGTTCATAGATACAGCATGTAAAAATCCCTGTGACCAAGAGGTGTTTAGCAGGCTTGGTCTACCCATGCTCTCCTTGACCAAACATAAACCAATGTGAATAGAAAGCCCTAATGATACTTCAGCATTGCAAAAAGCCCAGTCTAAATTGCAGGAAACAAGGCAGGTTTTATTAGCTTGGGTTCAGTCCTGAGCTAACCCATGGACAAAATTTCCAGTCCATTCAGAGCTTGTGCACAGCAAGCCCATATCTTCCAGTAACAGACCATGCAGACATAGCCTTAGACTGTTACCTTAAAGGAGGAAACACGATGAATTAGATCAAATAAAAGTAAAATTATATTTAACATATAATCTTACCCTGGAATGGTCACACAAATAAATGCTTGCACAGTACTTTATGAGCCATCCACCAACCTCAAAATGCAGGACTCCCCAGTCAGATCAGAAGTTTTTCTGTCCCACAGCAAAGAGATTCTTAAAGAAATTACCTCGATTGACAGCAGGGCAGATATTTCCAGTCATATTTCAGTTGAAAAGTCAGTATGACAAAACAGATTTCTTTCCAGATCCTTAGAAAAGAGAATTGTATCTGGGTGTGAGTTTGGAAATAAGAGCAAACACTACAGGCTGTAGCTCCTATGCTTTGGCTGATACCTTTCATGTCATCTGCTCAAAAACTTCAGTAGCTAGATTAAGACAAAGAAATCGAGGTTTTAATAGCCCTTTTGAAAACCATCAGCAAGTCATGTATATATACATACCCGAAGTAGCTGCCCAGTAATAATTTAGGGCAAAAAAGGTGGATGGTTTTCAGATGGAGCCAGGAAATATATCTGGTCCATGACCATATGTTCTTGCTATGCTCTTCAATTTAATTTGTCACAGGAATGTTGAAAGTGATCAAATGATGGCATTTTACAGCAATTGATGATCATTCCCTGATCAATCATTACCAAATGCAGTATATCAGCACATGCGAAACTTGTGGAATTTGTACTTTGTTTCTATTAAAGATACAAGATCTTGCAGATCTTGCAATACAAGGAAAAATGGGTGATTTTACTACTTACAGAGCTATCATTCCATCTGTTTTTAACATTTTTTGTATATTACACATTCAGAGAATGAATAAGGTTATCTAGAGGAGACATAAATTATCTTACAGCAAAGTAATGTAAGTCATTCCGTGACAGACCTTTTCTGTAAAATTTGCCTTTTACTTTTTGAGTCTGTGTTGAGGGTGGAGGATGAACAGCGGCCTTCAATATTGGCAGCCCCTTACATTAAAAAACCTTTAACATATTTGCAATGATATGATATTCAAAGCATTCTCTTCTTACAGACATTTTGAACATTTTACTATTGTTTGCAAGCCTAGCTGTAGTTAGAGACCATGGTGGTCTATTATAAAAATACAAAAATTTCTAATCTAAAAAGCTTTCAATCAAACCAATGAAGAGGGGGAAATTATTAAGCAGCACACAGGAACATCCAGGGCAAGAAGATGTAGATAAAACTCTTTCATTTGAGCCCATTCATCTTCTTGATTTTCCCAAAGCTGAGACCAGAGAGTCTTGTTATATTGCTTAGAGCAATCTTTTGTAAGCAAAGGTACAGTAATTTTCCCTTGATTAAAAAAGTCATCCTTTGTTTGCCATTTTCCCGAAATCTTAAGTCCCAAGGTCTTCATTACTGTTGTTGTAAACAAAGTAGTCAACACAACATCCCCACTTCCCATCAAATCCTACAAGACATCAGTGAATGCTAAGGAAAATGCTGTAGTGAGCCCATTGCTGTATATTTGGGCACACTTACCACCTACTCTGTCACATAGTCTATCACAAGCTTCCCAAACACAAGACATGACAAGATAACCCAGCTTTACACCGATGAACTACATTGCCATTAAAAGCTAGGATACTTCTGCTTTCATGTGCAAGTGGTAAAGAATTTACTAAGAATATTCACTCCCTTAAGTTTTGGTACTGCAATCTTCCTTAGTTGATGGATGTTTTTGTAGTTTATGGTAGCCTGTGAAAGGCTTGAGACCAAAATCTTTTACATAAACCAGGGCTTGCTAAAGTATATGTAGGACATTGGCCCATTTACGGAGAACTATACTACAGTGTTTGGATCCTGTAACAGAATCGTGAAGAGTATCCCATTCAGTATATGCTGTGTTCAAGCGTCCTGAATGGGCTTAATATTTTGTAGAGAAATTAAAAAACAAGCACAGCAACTCACCTCAAGAACTCAATTGTAATTCCCATGGATTCTTCTCTTTAAAGTGAATTTAGTGCACATAAAAAGTACTGGATTGACAGGGAACAAGCACCTTGCAGAGAACAATTTTGTTTCTATTCAAACAGTTTGTTTTTAGTATTAGAAAATCTCCTGTCACGCAGTGTTTTAATTCACAAGAAATTACCAAATGAGGAAATGATGAATTCTTTCAAATGTTACCCAGGATTCTATTTGCCAAAAAAAATTTAGGGGGGTTGGGGGGGAAGAGAGAGATTCACGATGCTATTGTCATTTTACTTTCAATTTATCAGTGATTGTGTCATGAAATGAAGTAATATAAATGATAATAATGTGTTGTTATGACTCTGTGTGTCATTTGCATTATGTGACATTCCGAATTTTTCAATTCAAGTGTTTAGAACAGAAAGTGTTGTCTTTGTTCATGTATTGGCAAGTACCTGCTGGCTGAGTTCCCTGTAAAAACACATCTTTTGGCATCTCTTCAGTTAAAATTATTCATTCATTTACTAGAAATGGTGCCCTCAAACCTATATAATTATGGGTATATAGCCACACGTTAAGATCTACTCATGAACAAGCTGTATAGGTTCATGTGTACCTGAGGGCCCACAGATGAACCAGTACTATACACATTAATATATTCTGCATTGTGTGTGTTCATAAATATAGGGTTTCTGATGGCAGGAAGGACAGCATACTTCATTTTCATGAGTTAGGAATGACTGCATAACTCACAGGTGGCAGAGCAAAGCAAAGCCACTAATGGATTCTGTACAGTCATCCCTACTGGATGAAAATAAAATTCCATTACACTGTCCACCATCACATATTATATTTATACCATATCAGAGACTTATGTCTACAGAGTAACTAAACTTTTTGTTACCCTTTGCTGAAGAAATTAATACCATTGAAGAAATAAAAAGATATATTGCTGGGTTTTATTTCCCACTGGCAGGTCTAAATATGTATTTCATACAAGTAAACACACATACACACACATTAATAATGTGGTGTTTTTCCTAGTCCATTTCTGAGAGCTACTGGAATGAGTTCATCTGTCCCCTGGATATGATGGAATTTTTGCTCCTTAGATTTATACATCTGGGGTTTTACATCTTTTCATTCTCTGAATGTGATTTTGGACTTGCTGTGGTGTAAGAATAACTCCCTGAAAAACAACACATGCAATCAGCTTACAATGAAACCGAATTAGACCTTGGTCCCTGATTTAGCTGCAGAGGCATAGTTACCACCTTTCTCACTTAAAGGACAGCAAAAGGTAACAGCAGTAATTAAGCCAAGTCTGAGACAGATACATCAGCTGGAAAGAGGTCTGTGGCAACAAATGGTCATGAATACAGCAGCAATCAAAACAGGCGAGAAAAAAAATCACCTCTATGCAATGTAGTTGAATAGCAGTATGCAATAAGTTGCATATAGAGATACAGGAAAAAATAATCACTATAAAGCCCTACACTCTGTGCTCTTTTGCTGTTGTCCTTTCAAACCGACTGTCCTACTACCCACATCAGCAACAATGCAAAACAGAATATCCTTTTCCATTACTAAAACCTACATATCTCCCTGATCTTATTGTGACAACCCAGATTCTCTTCCTTTAAACACAGTGCTTATTTTCCTTTAGAAGCTAGTAACCATTCCAAGAAGTGCCATGAAGTGTCATTAGCTTGGCTAAGTAGATTTTGGAGGATGTGAGTAGTATCTCAACCAAGAATTTGTGCCAATTTTTACATTTGAAAAGGAGCCTAATAATAAATAATCAGGTGGCACAGAAGCCCCATATCAGTTCAAAGAACCCAAACTGCAGTTTTTACCGTGTTACTTTTTTTTTTTTCCAAACATGAGCAGAAAAATAAAGACGCCAGCTCTCTGAAACATGTCTTTCCATGCTATCTTCAGGGTTTTTTTTTTTCAAGTTAAAGGATGGTGTTAAATTTGGAGATATAAGTGCTTATAGCCAAAAACTGCAGATGCAGTCTTAAAAGCCACACCACTGGACAGCATTGTATAGTAGGATGCACATCCAGGATTTTGAAATGTAACTAATGTATCATCACTGATTCTCTCAAATCAAACTATTGCCTTGATGAAACAACTTTTAAATTGCTGCTTGCTTGTACCAAATGGATGCTCTCCAGCTTGCTGAAACACTGCCTGACAACTCTTTGAGTTAGTCACCTGATTTCTCTTCTGCTCATGTGATAAGATGCCCACAACTATAGTGATTTCAGTGGGTTGATCAATATTTACATCAATATAAAAGACAACAAAACATGTTTAGGTCTATGGTAAGTTTTTGAACAGTGTGAAGAAAACCTTTTTAGCTTGCACAGAGGAATAAGACTGCATATAACCTGGGCACTAATTGGCTCACCAGCATGAGAAGACACAGAATATTACTGTGAATTTTTCTTTTTTATTTTTTTGCATGAAAAGGTCAATATATGTAATCCCATATGCCACTCAGGTAGAAAGCATCCTTTGCATTTTTGCCACCTCTTATATATTAAAAAAAACCCCCAAAACAACAAGGCATGCTGCACAGAAGTATGTATGGAATATTACCTTCTACATAACTCTGGTATCATAAAGTGCAAAACAAATACTCTAGGAGCTGATGCCACACTTTATAGCGAGGACTTCTGAAGCAATTTCAAAGTAATGTTGCAACTATGGAAGTTCTTGTGGTAGCATTTGCCTCAATCTTGCAGTGATTCAGTGGCATGGACAGGTTGGTTCTCTGTCTTCTTGTCTAACAGGTGCAGAAAGTAACTTTCAGTATTCCAGAATATTCATGTGAGGGAATGAAGTTTGGCATAAAAAATTTATCCGTTCTGCTTCTCCTTCTTGACCTTTTTTTTTTTTTTTTTTTTTTTTTTTGTCAGGAAACGATTTGGTTTGCAGAAATAGACTGGTTTAATAAAACAGGTCTTCTTCTTTCTACTAAAAGTTTACCTGCGAGAGCCCCGAACATAATAAAATCAGATTATGAAGGCAATCATATTTACTTGTAATAAATCAAATCTTGCAGACATCAGTTAAGTCTCCCTTACTGCACTGGGACAATATCGCGCATGCATACATCAATACCTGAGGTGTCAGAAATATATTTCATAAGTTCAGAAGAATTGCATACACACTTGCAGCACCATTATAAGCAGTGAATTTGTAATGTGAACATTATGATGTATAAAGTGGCTTTGTTCCTACATTTAATAAGCACCACATGTCAAGCCCACAAACATAATGGAATTTGCTGGTGATTTCTTACCATTAGATGTAGGTTATTGTTTTCAGGAAAAGAACTTTTCCTCACTTTATCAACAGTATCCAATTTTAAGAAGCCATCTTCTTTCTCTCCTCTGAATGCAGCAGATTCTTTAGATTAGTGAAATAAAATAAAATCCCCGCCAGTGGGTTACTCAATTAAGTTGAACTGAAGTAAGCACAAGGCAATTCCAGTTGCAGGGAAAATGTTTCCTTTGGACTACCTCTGCAGAATATATGTCTTTGTTATTCTAATTCTGGTACTGCTTAGGATGCCAGGTAATTTTGAAAAATCTTTATATAACTAAAAAAGGTTGGGTTGCACAGAGAGCTTTTTCTTACAGGACTCTTTAGATCTTAGCTAATGTATACTGTGCCAGCCCAGCATAAGAGCTATGGTATAACACTCATGCACACACACAGAGGTATTTTCTGTTGTTTTCTCACCTAGTGAGGTCCATTGACACATCACAGATATTTTCAGTCTAAATAATAGAAAAACAGACACTTTTTAAAATTTTATTTTATTTTTTAAATTTTATTTTATTTTTAGATATTGATAAAATGAGAAGACTTAGACTCCAAGTCTCTGTTGATGGTGAGCCATGAACGCCCCAGGGCTGGAACACTTGCAAGGCTCTAGCAGCACAGGGGTTTTCAGAAGCTCTTAGGGCCACAACAGGAAAAGTGAGCCAGGAATGTCAGAAAGGGATTGGACTATCAAAAACATCCTGAGAAATGGCTGATCCAGAAATTCGCTTTGGCATTTTCTATCAGTGAAAGATTGTATGGAAGAAGAAGAAAACCTACAGAAGTGATGTGTGTGATGTTTATGTTTTCTGTACAGATTTGCCTTTCCTGAGGCTCAGGAATTTTTCCTGGCTCAAGTAGGTGTAATTTCTGGCCCTGTGCTGCTGGATATGGCCTAGCCCATGAAATAAAGAAAGGACTGTGTGTCTGCATTGATAAGAATTCTACCTTTCTATGTGTTACTGTTCACACATTCATTAGAAGTTTACCTACTGACCTTTAGAATAATTACACCAGAGTCCAGATCAGAAATTCAGCTGAAGAAACACTCACAATTTGAATTTCTCCCTGACAAATTGTATTTAACGTTATTTCTTTGGATCAGGATAATCTCTGACTGTGCTTGCCTGGTGTCTTGCAGTGAGGGTCATCAAATACAGTAGGTCACCAGCTGCCTTCAAAGGGGAAGCCTTTTCAAATTTTATCAATAAACAATAGAAAGAGAATATAGGAACTGTGTTATGTTTAGGTGAGGCAATGAAATCCTATACTGCCCAATGATTTTACATTGTCTTGTGTCAAGCAAATCTATGTAAACTGGGGATTTCAAAAGTACATTATCAAATTAAGTAACTTGAGCCACATACTTCTCAGAGAATTCACTGAAACTTTTCAACTTACAGATAGATCAAGGTTAAGCAGCTTCCTGAGTTCCCAGAAGGAGTCAAGAGCAGAGCAAGGAATTAAATATTCCAGGCTTTTTTGTGGATATTTCTTAGTTAAAGGCTGTGGAAATCCTGGAAGATATATTTGTCACTATTTTTACTTTCATATCTTGAAATGCTAGATAAAAGTAAAGCATGCTAATTGTCCATACGTATTATTCCCAGCAGTATAAATGAGCAGGAGACCCGACTCTTCCCTGTTGTACGGTTCAAACAATGTCATTCCTTTGCATTTCTTATCACCTTCTGTCGTGGCTTAACCCCAGCTGGCAACTGAGCATCACACAGCCACTTGGTCACTCTCCCTCTGCCCCTGGTGAGATCAGGGAGAATATTAAAAAAAATAATTTAAAACCCACAAGTTGAGATAAAGACAGTTTAATACAACAGCAGAGGAAGAGAAAAAAAATAATCATAACAATTATAAAAGAATATACAGAACAAGTGTTGCATGATGCCGTTGCTCACCACCCACTGACCGATGCCCAGCCCATCCCTGAGCAGCGATCGCTGCCCCCCAGCCAACTCCCCCCAGTTTATATACTGGGCATGACATCATATGGTATGGAATAGCCCCTTGGCCAGTTGGGATCAGCTGTCCTGGCTATGCACCCTCCCAGCTTCTTGTTCACCTGGCAGAGCATGGAAACCTGAAAATGTTCTTGACCAGTGTCAGCACTACTTAGCAACAACTAAAACACCAGTGAGTTATCAACATTATTCTCATACTAAATCCCAAACACAGCACTATAGCAGCTACTAGGAAGAAAATTAACTCTATCCCATTTGAAACCAGGACACCTTCCCATGTGCTCACATTACACTAGTGCAGGCAGTGGAGGATCAAACCATCTGAGCGGCAACAAATGAAGGCTAGCAACATTGCTTTTTTTAAAAAACATCCACAATATCTCATCTTGCTCTCACCAGAGTCTTTTCCCTTACCCATGCATCTTCATACTGGTTCTGCCACCCACAGTCCAGCTGAGACAGTCTGACGCATTAAGTCCAGATATTCCTTGTTCCAGTTGAAGCTTGTCTAGACTGCAGTTCGAAAATATGCCCATAGTTTATGCAGAGATAAAGTAACTACAGCTGGTTTAATATAGCTAATTTGTGTGGCAGTAGCAACAGTAAGATTGGCTTCCAGTGCAGGTTGCACTAACTTGCCTGGAAACCAGACTGCTGCTTCAGGCAGCTAATGCACAGCCAAGGCCTTATTTATGTCATCTTGAGCACAAACAATTAAATTAAAGCTAGAACTATATCTACAACTTTTAAAGTCATTCTGTGGAATGCACTCCAGCCTCATCTTTTCAGATCAGTCCCTTGTATGGGCAAATTAATCATGGAATTGACTAGAATAGAGTCTGAATAATTCCATGGAAAGAAAGGAAGAAATTGAAGAGTGTGGAACTGATTCCTGAAGAGGAGCACACTCATATTAAGAATGTTTGATACCTCAGACCCAAAATTAATTGCTAGGGTACTTCAGTACTGCCTATTAGAAATATTTTAATGGGAAGAAGATAAACTACAATATTTGAATATCAAGCTGACGGACATCTTGAATATTGAACTGTGGGAGCAACTTTCCTTGAACTGTGAGGTGAAAGGTCTTTATCATGTACATATAAAAAAAATCCCTGTAGACTCTAATCCTACCAGGTGACATGAGCTATTAATATTTACTGAGACAAAAGGAGACTGCGGGCAGTTGGGCCCTAAATTTTTCCTGGTTTCATAATGGGAATAAAGACAGTAGAGTGTGCTATTTTTGTTCCTTAGAAGTGCTGTTTTACATTCTCTTAATAAGACCATTCATAGTGTTGTAAACTTTATTCAACGTTGCAACTTATTCTCAACCAAGTTTACTCTGTAGTGTTTGTGTGTTTCCCAGCAGAGCTCATAAGATCAAATTTAATCAGTAGAGGTTCATATTGCCAATGACTTCTCATTTTGTTTTTGTTTCCCTTCTCCATATGAAATTGCCTGAGGGTATTTACAACTCGGTTCTCTAACAATATCTCTTTTTATTTATTTATTTATTTTTTCCCTGAGTAACATTAAAGCAATCCATTATTTAAAAGAATTTGTAAACTTTATTCCTAGAAAGACACTACCTCTACACCCCACTTGCTCTGGTTTAAGCCAGGCCCAGGTTTCACAGGCATTTGTTTAAGATAACATTTGTCAATACACGTTCCCTGTCCACTACCCAGCTGGTTTTTTCCAGCCATCATTCCCCCTCCAGTGACCCCTCAGTTGCCCCAACACAACGTTTGCATGTCTGGTATAAGGGAGGAACCATGGTTTCAGATGACCTTGAGAAACATCTGGGGTTTGGCTGACCACTTCCCCACTTCCCCTTAGATACGCCATTCTGGTGGGAAATGTACTGGCACAAGTGAGACAGGAAGGAGAGGGAGAGGCTACCTAAATCATGCTTGTCACTGACAGAAGTGACCAGGAAACCTCTCACCAAAAAATAACTTCGCTGCCTGAAACAGGCAAATATGAAACCACCGTGGTGTCCACAGTCTGTTTTTATGGGGTGAGTCTGGATAAAATGCAAGAAGAGCCAAACCACACGAAAACATTCCAGATTCTGGTTTGAAGCACACAGCAGATCACATCCCTAGCACTTTAAAAAGGAAAAAAANAAAAAAAAAAAAAAAAAAAAAAAAAAGTAGGAATAATGAAGATAAAATAAAGCCCTAAATACCTTTTCAGGTCTAGTTCCCTTGATTCGTAAATACTGACAAACTTCACAGCGCTCCTATGAAATATTATATTGCTAGAACTGAATACAACATCATAGGAAAAATTTGGGGGTTTTTGATAAAAGTTCATATTTTGAAAGACAAACATTCCACCGAGAGACATTTAAAAATAAACCTAATTTTTTCTTAAAATATTAGTTAATTTTTATTTTGACCTTACTGAGAGAAATACTTTCAATACAAAATATTTTCAATATTTTAAAAAAACAATTTGTAAGCTCTTATTTAAATTGATTTTTTCAACATTTCCTTCAATATTATAGTGTATATTTAAAGCTTCAAAATCTAGGTGGAACATCCAGAGAAGCCTTTTAAGATCATTCTGATCTACATTTTTAGGTCTATAACTTGTTGAAACTCTGACCATTCATTATCTTAAAAGAGTACCAAAGCTGTTGTTATTATTACTATATGAATTTTACAAATGAAAAATCAAGATACATGGAGACTAGAGGCAAAATGATCAAAGTGTCCATCAGTATGATGTAATCAACTTGAAACAGAATGACTTGCTTTTCCACAGTGCACAGCTTTTTCAAAATGCAGCTTCCATTGATTTCAGTTGCAGATGTGACCACTCAGCATTTCTACGAATCAAGATCTAGGAATCTTAAATTAGTATCAGAAAATGAGGAACATACTCATTTAAGCCCTTGGAGAAACTGTGATTTAGAAGTCTTGCCCAAGAACACAAACAAACTTAGTGGGAGAAGCATAAAGTGTTCCCTGAAGGACAGCCAGCTCCCTCTACGGGACCACCTTTTATTTTCTTTCAAAACCTTGCCTCATTCATCTTCCATATGAAGTTACCTCTCATACAAAAGCCTGGCTTATTCTCAGAAGCACTAATAAATGAGGCAGGTGTCCTTTGAGAGGAAAAATGTATTACAGTTGTGTGGCTAACTTTTGCTCTGGCACTTCTTAATTTCCGAACACTTGGTTTTACAGCTTCAGTAGAATATACTGAATATAAAAAACAGTGGAAAACATTGCTTCCCTAATGTGGGAGCTTCTTTTCCATTATGGCTTTGTACAGACTGCTAGAAGGAAGGTCAATCCAGTCTGCCCTGCTTTCAGAGAAAAGCACAACATTGAGAGTTGGGATGATCTTTAAATTCTGGGCAGTGACTCCAGGGAAAACATGTTATATGATAATGTAATTAAAACCATTTCAGAATACCCATGCAATTATTCCAGAGGCAAGTAACTTTATCATAATTTCCCACCCTTTGAGAACTCGATTCTAAAATATATTGTTGTAGTGTTAATTTTAAAAACAATTTCCTGATTAAAAAAAACCAAACCAAAAACAAAATTTCACAGGAATTCTTAATATGAAACCACACTGATCTCTCATATAAAACATTTAGATACTCAGCATGGATTTCTGGTCCTTAAAGTAATCAGATGAAGCTGATTATGGAGGGTTCGTTGGTTACTGAAGTTGAGGAAACACAGCTTGACCTTGTGAATAAAGAATACAGGCACAGAGGACATGCAGAAAATGAACTGACAACAAAGATGAACTTAGTAGTTGCATTTTGATTATCCAACAGGTGTCCACAAGAAGTCTGTAAGAGTAGTTAAGGCAAGAAATTAAACAAGATTGGATGAAAGTCCTCTGAATAGTTAGATGTTTAATCTTGCATTCAAATGGATGCACCTTAATTTTTTTTTTTTTTTCATTATGAAGAATTTTCTGTTTGCATCACTTCCCTGTAAAAAGCTCTTTGTTGTCTTCTGAGAACAGAAGACTCCCAGTCTTCTGAATCATGGATATTACTTCTCCAGACTGGCTGGACTAAGTGAAGAAGTTGGAGAAACCCTGAAATCATATATCGTGAGAAAGCTAAGAGGGTTGTTTGCCTACCTCCCTCTCCTAGAAGCTGAGTTTCCACATGAACCAGTTTTTGAAGCCTGAGGGTAGGTGCTGGTGGGATGGTATTTCTTTGGCCTGCTTCTGGGATCAAAGTAGTTTGGTCATGTCACATGCAAGTCACATATGAAACTCTTTTCTCAAACCTGGTGTTATGGAAAGATGCTATTTTACCCAATGTCTCCCACGTACAACATTCACATTTTAAAACAATCCAAATTCCCAAATGTACTTCAGAATTTTTCTGAAAGCTCTACTGATTTCTCTGCCAATATATATTTATATGTGTTGGCAGCTGTTTTTAGCTTTGTCTAATGATTCAGAGAGGATCCCAAAATACTAAAGTTATCTGCTTACAAAGCTTTGTCTTCATGGGCAGATAGTTTATCAGTTTGAGCAGTAGTTCACCATTCATTCCTATTGTTTGCCATGTAAACCTAACCAAAAGAAGGAAAAACATTGTCCAAAATTTCCCACTGTGACTTCCGGAAGTAAACCATATGCATCATGATCTCCAAGAATGCAAAGAAATTCTACCTAGCCAAAATCAAACAAACAAAAAGACAACTGGGCATATTATAAAAAGAAAGGAAAAGCCTGGAGGCATTTCACATCAGCACAGTCTAAAAAGTCTTCAGAACTAATTGCTCAAAAAGGTTAGAAAAGCTGACTGAGCAAAAGACTGCCTAGGCACACCAAAATACTAGTAGGTACTGGAAAATAAACTGATGTGGGTGGCCTGAAGTTTCAAAATATCACTGAATGGATGCAAATAAACCCTGCTTGAAAATTGAAAATCTGTTTGGCATGTCTATGTCAACATAGTTTCTGTGATTAGCAGATACAGGGGTGTTATCTGGGGGATGGTTTTACACTGAGGGGTGAAACACTAGGGTGAGACATATCAGTAGCTTGACTGTTTAGAGATTATTTTGTCTGAGAAGCAGCCTAGCATTTATACCTCCACTGCTATCTCACAGAGCAACCCGAATGTTCTCATGACCTAACTTGCTCTAGGTCTTTACCTCCATAATAGCAAAAGCAACCCAATTCGGCTGTTCAGTTTAAGAACATATTTTGTACATTTCTCTCAACAGTGTGCTAATATTTAGCCAAGCCATTGCCACAGATTACTTCTACAGACCAGATTAAAAAAATGAAGTGAACATAATAAGCACTCATGTCAACATAACAGCATTCCTTCTTGCTTGACATCCAGCATGCTTCTAAGCTATGTCTACAGTGCTGGGTTAAGACGACGCTGACCTCTATGTCATTGTGCCTTCATCTTTCCTGGCATTCTTCTGATTTTTGGTGTACTAAAGAGCCATGTGGGTACTTTTTTCCCCCCTTTTTTCCTAGACAATGGGCTTATCAGTGCAGAATATTGTGTTCACCGCAGTGCATTAGCTATTTCACTCTTGAAAGAAGAGAGCACAGAGATGCTCTGGAAAGTAGCCATTACCATCTAACTTCAAACCTCTCCAAAATTCCCTCCAGTCAAAATTGCTAGCATTTTCATTAAATGGCAAGGCATTATATCCTGTTTACAGTCAAATGAAATGCAGAGAGAATAAGAAATGAAAGCCAGGTAGCAAGGTAAAAAAAGAAGTAGAAAAATGCTCATTGAGACATTACATTACACAAGAAGCCAAAAGCAGTGGGTTATTTTTCTGAAAGAAGCCTAATATTGAACCAAATGTCATTTCTACGTATATGATTGCTATAAAAATCAAGGACCAACTGAATTCAAGTAGAAACTTGCATGCCTACTGAGCAGTGTTGTGTGTCAAAACCACTTGATCCTTATCTAACCACAGCCAAAATTATTCAGATATGGTTATGCAGGTCAAGGAGGTGACCAAGGTATTTTCACTGATATCAGCACTGGAAGGCTGGAAAATACCTGATGAGGAACAGCAGAAGCTTTAGGAATTCACCAGCGTACTACTCTGGAGAAAATTACACATGACCTTACATGACACCACGTTGTGCCAGAGAACTGAAGGATGGGTTCCTGTTTCTACCCTGAACCTTTGGTACCTAAGATAATCAAACCACCCTGTAACTGCTGCAACAGGAACAAGCAAGGTTTCACCTATTCTTTGGGCAAGAACCAAATGGAGGTGGAGCATTGCATGGACAGATGAAGAGGAAAGTAGAGATGTCATTTCCTTGTCTGTCAATAGACATTAACTACATGGGAAATTAATGTAACTTTTTTTAAACAGCCTGAAAAACCTGCTGTGAAAGAGGGTGCCTGCATAGCACGATATACCACCTAGTAGCATAGGGTCACCACTGTGGCAAGAACAGAGGAAATAGTGAAGACTACGTACAGACTGACTTGTTTAAAATCTCTCACCAGCTGTCATACTTCACCTCTTTTTTTTTTTTCAATAGAGACAAAGGGGCAGCTAGTAAATTCCAAATAATTTCAATTCATCTTTCATTAATAAATAAATTGATCATTAGTACTCCATTTTATCCAATCTGTTGATGATTGGAATCAACAGCATTAGAGTTGTCTATTCAATAATGTTTCAATCATTTCTTTTCATTTTATATTCTCATCAATAGAAAACAATATCAAAGTTCTGCCTGAAAGCAACCCCTCATAATTTTACCCCGGAATCATAGAGAAGTTACAGCCTTGGCACTTTAAAATTCCTGTCCTGCAGGACAAATTCTGTTGCATAATGTCATTTTCCTATAAAACAAGCAAATCATGAAACATTTCCTTCTTTTAAGCATAGGTGAATTTTAGACTAAAAACTGTAAGCTTACAGAATCAGATTTTTATTTAACAGAACACATACCTTCTTTCCATTCATATAAATTAACACACTGTACAGAGTTGGAATACATAAAGTTGTATGAACTAGTGGCCTGTGTCATTAAGGCAATCAAGATAAAAACATTGCAAGGAAAAAGACCTAATGTGTGGACTTACAGTTTAGATGGCATGTGCAAGCGGCTTTCTCTCTGAGCTGGAGTTGGGATGGGCTATTGTAACTGGTGAATTAAAATACTGAAACTAAAAGGAATTACCGGTCTGGGCAGAGGCAATTTCAGGACAAATGCTCAGGCATGTTTGCATGGCCACAATATGCCAGTGAGCTGAAATTTAAGGCTTACTACTCTAAGCATCCACACAGCAAATGCTCTTGAAACTAAAATGGTAACTGGGAGCTTGAGCACAGGATAATTAGTCACCAATGAAGTATACCAACACTCAGACTTAAATCAGCTTTCTTGGGAATGGCCCAGACCTTTTACCCAGAAGACTTGCATATGGAAACGATTTGGGAAGCTGATCCTTGCTTCCTCTCAGCTGTTACCTAGTAACTAACTGTGTGAGTGCTTCCAGTCCATTTCACAACAGAGTCACACAGGTTAGCTGAAATGGCTCTGCCAGGCAACCAGAAAGCCCAGGCAAATCAATGCCATTGGCATTTGATAGGTGTTCAGGAAGGAGGATGCATCCAGAAAGCATTGAACTCCAGGAAATTTCAGGCAGAAGTATCTGATTCTTATCATCAAGACCAAATTTCTATTGGCGGGATCAGTGCTGTCTAGCTCAAGGCAGTGGCTAATTACTGCTTGGAGCAAGCTGTCACTATCCATCATCTGTGGGGTTGTAGGAGCAGTTTATACCTTCTTATCAGCCGTCCTCTTCATCAGTAGTGATTTCTTATTTATGGAGATAAGCTGCCATTGCTGACCAGCTGCTTCATGCTATGGCTACCTCTAGGGATAAGCAATCACCATGGAGCAACAGAATATTACTGAGGCTGCAAATGCACAGGTATTTACAGCAATGAATTTACCATATAACTACCTAATTATGATCAGGTGGTACAACTGCCATATCCATATTCCTCTCCAAACTTTGTCCTGCCCTCCTTTATCCCTCTCCCTACCTCTTGTTCCAGTAGCCTCTATCTTTCCCTCTCTCAGTCAGCTGTCTTATCCATCCTTCCCAGGCATTCTCCGGCCCATATCTGTGCTGCCATCTCCTTATGTCCTGCCCAGCACACAAAGGACCAGGACCCGAGGCAAGCTGCCTCAATACTTAGCCCAGGGGAATCAGCTGGCTGGCTGGGTGCAGACAGCCTCCGCTGGAGGCCCATGCAGGCTGCTGCATGCTGAGGGAGGTGAGGATGCCAAAGACCCTGCATGGGTGCAGTATTTCAACCAGGGCCCACGCGTCATGGGTTACATGGCACAGGTATTCAGACAGCACCCTGGAGAAACACAGTGTAGTTACAGCTGCCAAACCCAACGTTGTGGTAGTAACTGCCTAAGCTGGTGGCCACAGGAGTTTGGAAGGCCAGAGATGTCAACCACCTTGAACATGATTGCCTATGATGGTGTACTTCTCTCTTTTGCTATACTTCTGTTGAGGGAATATTTACTATTTGATCCTAACCTTCATCCATTCACAAGCTAAATGGAATACTTCTTGAATGAATTCTGCTTTACAATTAAGACTCTTCTACCTATAGACCTGACACTTCTAGAAAATTTCCAGAAAAATTAAAACTTTGTTCCCAAAACTAGTAAAAAATTCAGAGTCGAAATCATAATTTACACAAAATCCTGTTGAAAAGTTACTGGAGTTCTCATGCCCATTATTTTCTCACTTTGTTTTTGCTGCGCTATTATTCCCAGCTGTCTGTAGTTTAGAGAAATGGACAAGCTTGGGCTTCAAAATCCCTAAAGAGAATTGCCTTCTTCGCAGTGATGAATTCTGCCTATGCAGTCCTCGTGCTTCTCAGAGCTCATGCTCTTTTGGTTGGACCTCAGCTCTCTAAAACTAAACAGGAAAATGAGTTTTTGACACTATTGGATAAATTTCATGGTGAACATCCTTCAGACAGGATGCTGTTCCTTCTGAGGTTGTTTGACATTTCGCCATTGATTTAATTTAGTGTGGAACAAACCCATTATTTGCTGAGAAGTGTCATGAACAATTAAGATACTTAATAAATAATTGCCTAATTACATGTATGTTGTCTAATCAAATCCAGCTCAGTTTCTACAAGTTGCCCTCTATCCTCTTAGAAGCTTTTTATTTTGGCCCTTTCTGTCTTTACTTCTTACTCCAGAATTCAAAGGTCTCTTTTTCTATATACAGGTTTGTTACAGATTTTGTTTTCTTATTGCCCTAATTTTGAATTAACTTGTTGAATTAATAAACGGTGCTTCCTTGTTTCTCTCTATCTTCTCTGTCTGAAAATACTTACAGTGATTCAAATGGAGACAGAGAGACTTTAATGTGATTCTAACACAGTTTTCTTAGTCAGGAGGTAACACAAACCCAGCTTCTCTATTTGATTTTACCTCTCTACATATGTAGAGTGTAACATCTGTGTAATGGTTTCAAACACAAGTAATAAGAGTGAGCCTATAGCGAAGCATATGTTGCTTTCTAAATATTCATACTGAATCAGTAGGAAAGAATGGATGGGCTAACTGTGTCTCAAGTTATAGTGAAGAAATAAATAAATGACTGAGCATTTGCATTGTCATTTCAAACAGGGCTTGATTTATAACAGGAGAGGTTCAATCAGATATCACCAGGGAGAAAGATCACAGACATATTCCAAACTGCTACAGTGGAGAGGTGTCAAACATATTCTTGCTCATTAGCTAGTGAAGCCCAGACTCTTCAGGTTATGAGCGGAGGTGAACGCACTCATCAGCACATAGTTCACTGCTGAGGCTTGGATCCCAAGCCCTGCCTCTGACCATCCAACGTCTTCAACATCAGGTGCCCAAATTTAGCTGCATGACCTTCGTGTTACAAATATGGCATGAAAAAGAAAAGAGGGTCCTCAGTCTACTGAAACTATTTTAATTTACATAAATGAATAACCATAGGACCAAAGCGGGGGGAAAGGTGGGGGGCAACAATGGGGAGATTGACTGTAAAGCTTATTGGTGGAGAAATGACAAGAAATAAGTCACTTCTCTCAATTTTTAATTAGTTAGGCAAGTGGAATAGCTCCATTATAAGGAGCTGAGAGAAACGTACTTCAGAAGAAGAAATGGCTTAAAGTACCTGTCTAGGATGTGGGGACTGGTACCAGAATTTTTTGCGTTTTAGATTACGCCATTACTAGACATTCTGTGGTATGCTCTTGAAGTATTACCCTGCCAAACTCTATTTCTTACATTTCAGACTGAGTTTGGTTAAAAATGCATGAAAAATGATGAATCTTTTGTCTAATAATTTTTTTTCAGTTAAAAAATACTTCAGTAAAACATCCCTGAGCAGCTTTATTTGCTATGAACAGATTAGACCAGACAGTGCCACTGCCAATCTCCTTGGCTCTCTGTCTTGTGTTCAAATTATACCATGATAAGTTAAAAAGGATATATGACCTTGTACACTGTATAATGCCTGAAGTGCATCTGGCATCTCTATCAAAAGGATATGAATTGTTTGCAGACTATGAATATTTTTTATTTCACAATGATTTTTAGCCAACTAGAATATTCAAAGAATTCCAGCTGAAACTGGACCCCACAAACTCTTTCTACATGATAACATTATCAACCCCCTTTTATTTCCAATATCCTTCCAAAAGAAATAATTACTCTTCTAAAATTTTTGCTTGCCATCCCTTTCCTTTTTGCACATGGTCATGTGCTGCTTTCAAAAAATGAATCACATTTTTTTAATCTGAGAACATTTAGAAGCCAAGCTTCCCTGTAGAATACAAAATTTCATGCTGAGAATACAGTAATTGTTAAAAAAAAAATAGGAGAAAATCCATTACTGGGATTTTGTATATTTAAACCAGATATATCTGATTATTAAATCTCATTTTCATAACTTTTACAGATATACTTGTATTGTTTCTGTCACTTATGTTATGAGAGGTTGTCCTTTTTACACTCATTGAAAATTAATACAAATCAGCTTACACTGAACTCTGACAACACTTTTAATCAAATGTAGAGACACTGCAAATTATTCCAATACATAGATGTTTTGGGAAAATGGATTCCTTGAATGAAAAGAATTCCAGTTGCAAAGAACAGTAACCTAGTTCAATAAGACTTTTTAAATGAAGTATTACAATTTTTAAAAGTTACTTCTTTATGAATCAGTTTCTTTAAGGAACCTTCTTCAAAATGCAGTTTGCAGTGCTGTTTTTTAAAGTTTCTGGGAGACAGAAGATTTAACAAAGCATAAAGAAGGGGGGGGGGGGTTACTGTTCCTCATAAAACTGGCAGAGGACAATCCTGTTCTCATTAGAGACAAGCAGGAAATGTAACATAAGCTTTGAGGAACCCTCTGTTCCTTTCCCTTTCCCTTTGTCATTCTTGTTCTTGTTCTCATTCTCAATCTCATTCCCATTCCCATTTCCCTTTCCTCTTTCGCCCTGCTCTCTCTCCCTGCTTTTTCTGTCCCCCTTCCTCTGCCTCCCTTTCCCCTTCCCCTTTCCTTTTTTCTCTTCCTTTATCCCTTTCCCCTAACCTTCTTTGCCTCTTCCCCTTTCCCCTGCCTCTTGGTCCAGAGAAGTTTTGACCAAGTCTAGACATCACTGTTACCATCTAAGGAGAACTGAAAACAGATTTTCTAATCCAATTATCCCTAATCTTTGGAAAATGTTTGAATTTGATCCAAACCTATACACGGACAGTCCTATACAATGTCACAGACACCTCGCCTTGGCAGTGGCTCAGGATGTGCAGTCTTCCTACAGGAGGTGTTAAAATAATTTCCAGCAGTTACTGAGCAACATATATGTAGTTCCCAACTTTCTAGCCAGTGAGTGATTTCTGAATGTCTATTTGCTGTGTAGTCTGAACAAACAGGATTAAAACTATGGGGCACACCGTTTAATTTTTACTTGTTCTTTATTAACGCCACTGGGTATATCCCTTAAGTTAAAAGTTTTTTTCTCTTCCCTGGCCAAGAGATGTACTTTTTATCCGTAATAGATAGCAAATAGCAGACCTTGTGCACATGTGAATGGAGAAATAGTTATAAGTAGCAGCCATTCTCCAAATATCTGTGAGAACAAAGCATTCATTCACATAACAAGCAAAGATAATAATGATCTTTTGATGCTTTCTAGAGTTCGACCTGAGAAAGCAAAGTGGATTCACGCTATAAGTAAAACAGCTCCGTGGAGACTGTCTTGTCAGTCTTGTCAAACACCAAGTTGATGCTTACTCAGCTGCCTGTAAGATTTTGCTGCTCATCACAATCCAGGCTAATAAAAAAACTTAACTTGAACAGTTTCTACAGTATCCTTCTGACCCCTGTACTGAAGTCATGAAGGGTCACATTGACAACTGCCTGACAGATTTCCTGTATTCAGAGATTTTTCCAGAAATTATTTTTCCTAGCACCTGTATGGGGTAAAGTGGCATAAAAAGGCTGTGGGAGTGGAATTTTTTTTTTAAACTTACTAATTTTGCAAAGTGCCTTCAGATTTCCACAGCTTGAAAATATCCTTAAGCAGTAGTAATTTGTAAGCTCTTATCCTTATTTCAGATGAATCTCTTTTCACAACTATTCACATGATTCTGCTTAGAGTAATGAATTAAAAAGGAAGAAAGTATTAGCAATTAAAATCATGTGTGCCATCAAGCTTCTAGTAAAGCAACTAGGAAAAGTAAATTAGGCAACCTCTACCTTAATTTGATAATAGCTACACAAGCCAAGAGTTTTTTTTCTGCCTAAAATTCAAAATCAGAGTGATAAAAAGAGGAAGTATAGATAGCTGCATTATGTTTTCTAAAATATCCTTAAACAAGAGTGAGATTTTTTTTCAAAATCCAGAACAATGCACCAACTCCTACTTTGAGATTTTCAGTAGAGTGTGTTGTCTAGCATGTTTGGAAACATGGCAACTTATCTCAATGCATAAATGAGGAAGAGCAAACAAGGAGGACCTTGTTTTCCCAGCTCCCTGAGAGTCCTACTCATTAGGCCACCTCTGCTGACTTCAAGAGACTATAGGTAGCAAGTACTGGCAATTCTAAATAATTTTTCTGACCTTCCCCACTCTCTGATTTTGCAGTCACCCTTTGGCAGCAACTGGAGATGCATGGCATTTGGTGTCCCAAGCCACATTCTCTTTGAGCAGTGAGTATCATCACTCTTATCCTTCCCAAATCCTGAGACTGAATTACCTTCTCAGCACTAGGTAGGACAGAGCCGGATTCTCCAAGTGACTCCCTTTTCCATCAGTTTTATTGTCACATCTGCTTCTCTGTATATCCCTGCCCTCTTTTCCTCACAGTTTCCCAGCTACCAAGTAGAGAGGCAATATTTCCCATTCCTCTCTCTCAGCTCAGCTCCAATTGCAGGGCCAATTACCTCTGCACAATTGTTATTTCAGCTCTCCACCGGTTACCTGCTCCAGCAATTTCTTGAGCCACATTAGTGATTCCTTTCGAGTTCAGGCTGCACTCTGTATATTGTGTTTTATCACACTGAACTCAGTTGTTCTGTGAAGGAACTCATAAGCCTGAGATGCTCAAAAATACAAGTGCCTAAGCCATTGTCCTCTGCTCCATGTGAGGACCATAAGTGCAAGCGTTACACTGGAAACCCCATTAGCCCAATTAGCAAGTCTGATTTTGGATGCTGCCTACAGATTACTTAGTGCCTACTTAAAGACTGATGCAGTAAATGACAGTCACTCCAGGGAGATGAAGGCCTGAATATTGAAATAACAATAAATCCACATTGGTTTAGAGTTGGAAGAGTGTGTCTTCCCAAAGAACTGGAGAAAGAGCCAGCACAAAAATATATGAGTAAAATTTGTTCTGCAAAAATATAAGATTAAGACAATTCTGTGGAACATATTTGTGCTCCTCTTTGCCACAGCAAATTTTTCTCTTACAACTGGAGCCCTCAACAGCCTCTTGTGGGACACGTGTCAGTAAATTTTCAAACAACTAACAATGTATTAAATAGAGAGCTTCCTATAGCCCCATTTGCCCTTTTCTTCATGTGCACCTCCCTATGCATTCTGCTATGAAAGTATGGTTTCAAAAAAGACTGGTATGAAGGTGGCTAAAAAAATTCTGTCTTCTACTCTCAACTTTTCTGGGTCAAGCTGTGTGGGGATCACATGGTTCTGTGTCCCCTCTTTTACACAGCCACTGAAGACTCTTCCAAATTTTGTGGTTTCTCTCGCTTGAAGACTTCCTCAGACAATATGACAAATACAGAGGTCTGCCTCCTTCAACAAATGGATGAGGATATACTTCCTTAAGAAAAACTAAAACACAGAGTGTAGCTACTCAAGGTAGCTGCGTCCCCCTCACAGTACCCCCCCTTCTGTGCTCAATAATTGCCATTTTTTATTTTTGTTTTCAAAGGGCCTTTGAAATAGAAGTGAAACTTCTGTAGCAGCAGGATGCTATCAGTTGCTGTACAAGCACTGTATGATGCAATATATATATGTTGTATATTATATACATTTTTTTAATCTTTCAATTTGTTCTCTGCCAAGTCTCTTGACACCATGATATGCTAGGAAATAAGTTTAAAATGTTTAACTTCAGAAATAACCTTCCTCTCTGAAATCTCTTTTAGGAAAAAGCTACAGTGACACAATGGAACAGCTTTAGAGAGAGGGAGATTTGCCCCTTAAAAAAAAAATCACTCAGAAGGGTACAGAAGAGAATTCCTACAATTTTAAGAAATTTGCACTTCTACATATTGCATTGAAACACTGACAGTACCATTGGATGCAATCAATTATTTGAAGCTCACATTTATATTAAAAACCAGAGATTGTAAAATGGAATTTGACTGACTTCACTTGCAAGAAATCCTATGCCATAAAAATGTCCTTTCTCTAATCAAAATGTCACCTGAATGAAGTCATCATGTTTGGCCTGATTGCATTTTTTTTCCATATATGTGCAGCTGCATTTGCCTCTCCATAAATGTCATTTGATTATGAGAAAATAAACAGGGAAGGACTCACAGGGAGTCGGTACAGGGCCTGCTTGTTTACCTGCCGCAGCTTTCCGGGCTGAAGAACAAATGTCATGCAAATGGTGCACCAGCAATGAGCTGCCAATCATCCTGCCTTGGCATTCATGGTGATTTGCTAAATCATTTAAAGAGACATGCTTTACTAAATGAAAAAATATCAGCGGCAAGGGCCTGTGTTTAAACATGGGGCTGAGTTATTATCCCAGTAGGCTGGAATGAAATGAAGACATCTTCCAATTAAAGCTTGCAGATGAACCCAGACAAACCCCCCTTTTTTCATAAAGACAGGCAGATTATGATTGGGAGAGAACAGCGACAGAGGCTTTCATTACAAGCTGATTATGGTGATATAATTCCCAGTGCTGTGTGTCTGCGGGCCCAACTTCACATTTGAAGGTTTTTAATATAATTTCCTTAGGGTGAAATGCTGAAGATTTATTAAACTTTATGAAGGGCTTACAGATCCAATTTAAGAGGACATATCATAGGGCAAAACTGACAGATGATAAAATACATTCCAAGAAGAAAGAAAGAAAGAAAGAGAGAAAGAAAGAGAGAAAGAAAGAGAGAAAGACAAGAGAGAGAAAGGAAGGAAGAAAAGAAAGGAAGGAAAGAGGGGGGGGGAGAGAGAAAGACGTAGAAAAAGAGACAAGAAGGAAGGAATGAAAAGAAAAAAAGGGAAGGGAAGGGAAGGGAAGGGAAGGGAAGGGAAGGGAAGGGAAGGGAAGGGAAGGAGGAAGGAGTGCGTTTAAGTTTGGAAACTATTTAAAAGGATTATTTGTTTATTTAAACTATCCCTTTTTTAAGCAACAGCTATAATTGCCTAAGATTTGTCAGAATATAATTATTCTCAGGTTTGTTTCATGCTTAATAAAATCTAAGTGTTCAGATAGTTAATATTTGGGTACTTTAAAATTTTGTTGGCTCAAGGAAAAATGGACTAAAAATATTTGAGTGAGATCACTGATTTTTTTCAGGTACACATTGTAAAGACCAGCTGTATTTCTACATTTACATGCTCCTTGGCACTCCGTCTCATTCAGGTGTCACTATGTGACTGTATGCAGGTGCATACCAAATTAACCATACATCCGTTCGGGTGTAAGTAAGAGTAAGCAGGTAAATGTAAGTAAATATACAATAATAACTAAAAGTCTCAACTACACACACATGCACATATACACAAGCACGCACATCCACATCACAGTTGGCAGTGAGATTTTCCCCTACTGCATGTGTAGCTGTATCCTTTGATGTATGAAAGAATACCAGACTGTAGTTATAATGTATATTCTGGAAAACATGAAAATAAATCAACACATTGGTTGTTAGAAAGCAGGGAAAAAGGAACATAATAGCAAATTGCAATGTCCTTTTTTCTTTCCCCCCTCCCCTTATTTAAGTGCCAGTTTATTTGTTTAGCTTCCAAAAAAACGAAGAGGAAAGAAAAAGAATACAAATGGAATGACAAATGGCAGCAACCCTTCACTCCAGATAAATTAAAAAAAAAGTAGCTCCACCTGACAAGCACAAGGGTGAGAGCTACCAGGAAAAATTGTCTCTTTGGGAGTTTCAGTCAGTTTTTACATCTTCCAAAGATGAGTTTAGTATTCACAAAAGAGAACAACTCTGATCACAGCTCCAACCTGAACTAAAGGTAGCAGAAACAGCCAGCTGCTTTGTATCATTACCTTTGCTGTTTCATCTGCAGAAATTAAGATTTGCCAGCAAAAAAAATAAGGTGTTCCAGGTCCAACCTCTTCCTTTTACAGGTGCACATCATGTATTCATTGGCTATGATGAACAGGGATCAAATCCTAGATGAGGATACCTTACTGTATCTACACCTTTGATTAGGCAACTAAATTGCACTTCCAACATCTGAAGGAGATCCAAAAGTCACAGAAAGTAATCAGTCTCCTGAATAATCAGGACTTACATAGGAAATCTTATACAGTGATGAATTTTATTGCCTTAATCTGAAATGACCTCATTAGATCATGCTTTAAACTTTGCCACCAAGCCCACTTTTATTTTTGATCTAAGTCAATGTTTGATCTCAACTTTCCAGGGATAACCAACAAATATGCTAATACCAGTTTTAATCTGGTACATAGTAAGCATATTTAACTTTTCCGTCAAAATATAAACTGTCTTCTGAAAGATTACTATAAGAAACTGTAAAGAAAATGAATGTTAACAAACAGAGACATACTAATTTAAAGACATTTATTTAAGCTCTTAGTTTGGCTCTTTCTCCTGGAAAGGCCACAGGAAGAAAATTAGGCTTTTTGTCACTCAGCCTTCTGCTGGCATATTTTGACTGACTGCATTTTAAGAGACATATGTACATCTTATCCTCATTGAAAACTATGTTCTCTCAAAATATATTTATGTTTCTGTACACAGAAAAGGAGACATTTGATTTAGCTTTTTGGCCTGGGGAAGACACGGTGTACCTGCTAATTATTCTCAGTTTTATTTTATAAACATCTCTAAACCTCGGATCTTTAGGAGAGCAGACCTCTGTTAC
Organism: Nycticorax nycticorax; assembly: GCA_023375905.1. Classification (NCBI taxonomy): domain Eukaryota; kingdom Metazoa; phylum Chordata; class Aves; order Pelecaniformes; family Ardeidae; genus Nycticorax; species Nycticorax nycticorax. Next base: position 11,151,878 of record JAKFQP010000061.1, on the reverse strand, counting down.
TCCATGCTTGTACAGCACACAGTAAAATGGGCAAGGTTTTGTGATCACGTTCTGAGGATATAACACCAACGCTAAATGTATTAGACACTCACACAGTATGGTGCTAACTTGGGTTTGCCTTTTGTAAAGAAGTAAACACAGTGACACACCTAGTGTACTACACAAGGAATTAGAATTGGGGGGGGGGGGGGGGGGGCGAAACTGTGTTTTGTTGCTGTAAGACTGAGATAATAAAATGGGACTAAATTTATTACCTACTTTGAGATCAATAAGCATAGATTTAATAGAAGACCTAGGTAATTTCTTCTTGTTATTTCCACGTAACCTAGAAGTAAGGACAGTATTGCATGCCATTTAGTTACCATTTACTCATCAGAACAGCCTTTAACAAAAAAAAAATGGCTTTGAGTGGCACGGCATATTTGTGTGAGTAATGTTTGGTTATCATACTGCACACCTCCACGCTTGGATGAATACAAACAGCAGAGGCAGCACTTCACATCCCTGATTATCATGTTGAGGTGCTGACAACTGTGCAAGGATCCTACCAGTGAATTTGTCTGATGTCAGATAAGATTAACCCTGGGCCACACCACCTAAAGACAACTCACAAGCAATTTTAGTTAGTGGCCAAAGCATGCTCTTAGCAAAGCAGTAAGTGCATATTGGGGGGTTATCTATAATCAACACCTTAATATATGTATATTAAGTAACTCACTGATCAGCTTGAATCGTGTCTCCTGAACCACAGCCGTCACAGCTTAGGTCTGCAGAACCTGGGTAATTTAAGTGGTGGATATTTACTGTTTTTTTCCTTTAGATCACCTGGCAAGGCCACATCCTGTGACATTTCTGTTACTGTTTCCCCACTGAAGAACAAGGGACTGGATGACGCTAGTCTTGTTCATTCAGTCTTCCTTTGCCTCTCAGACTGACCTGATTGAGAACGTAACCTTGTTGTGGTTTGTTGATTTCCTTCTGTCTGACTAAAAGCTCTAATTAGTCATGGTGTCTACTGAAGCACAGTCAAATCCTCCTGCTATGAACCAAAATCCTGTGCAACACTTAACTGATAAATGGTTCCTTGATTTCAAAAAACCCATCACTTTCATCACTTTGTGACACAAAATCTTATACAACAGGAGGGAAGTTGAACTTCTGGTGGTCAAACAAGAAATCATCACATTCTGAAGACACTTTTGCCATACTGTAGGCAGAAGCGTACTGAAAAAGCAGGGTTCAGTCATTACCAGCCAAGCAAAGAAATCCAGGCTTTCTCTAGCCCCAGGTGTTTGATCCATATCAGTCAGATTCACAGCCAAAATCACATACTCCAGTGCCTGCCTGTATTCTCTCATGCTTCCATCAGACATTTTATGAAAGCTGTCCTACCTGCTAATAGCCTTACATTTGTTGCTTCTATTCAAACGTGGTTGTTTCACACATATGCAAGCAGAAGAAGATGGCTTGAACAAAGTAACTTCTCTCTTTGTATTTCTCCTTTGCTTCAGCTACATTTACATAGGACCTCCCACTGTTATGCAGAGTAAACATCCTCCTTAGTTCACACAGTGACAAGCTAAACAGGAGTTTAATTTTGAAATAGATTTTCTTAATTCATTTAGTTTTGATCCTGTGAACTTACACTGATATAAAAATACATAAAGTACCTTAAGAAGACTTGTCAGTATGCAATAGAAGGATTAAACAGCATTGATTTCTCCAGGATACAAATATATAAAGCTAAAGTTAGCTGTCCACCAAAGATTCAGGCTCTGGTGAATGATCATGATTGCAGTCTTGCTACAGTTCATCCACAAGGTATGTCAAGATAAAGAGAAAATCAGAAACAATACCTTTAATCCTCCAGGAATTTGCTGTCAAACTGCCTACTTATTCTCTAATGGGATTTTTCCCCACTTTTAAATCAGACACATTATTGACCTGTAGAACTCATTCACTTGTTAAAACTTGCAAAGTGTTAAATTATGAATAATAATTATTATTAATTATTATTAATCTGAGGAGACTAAGTGAACACTCCAGGATATTTCTAAAAATGTTTAGAAGGTCACATGATGAGAGTAATATCTGCATGTACACATGGTAGGAAAAAAAGAATATTCTTTAGGTTTCGTGGCATAAACAGGTCACTACCTGGTATCAGGTGAAAAAGATAGGTCACTCAAATGAGAGATGTATCACCACTGAAAAGGCTGCACATTCTGAGTATTGTGGGTTTTATGCATTTCCCTCATGACTCCAGAATTTATTACAGTTAGAGATTTACACCAGACGAGAATGAATTATCCATTCAAAAATCTTTCTGGCAGAGCAGCTTTTAAGGAGTGACCCTTTCTGATGGAACTGTGAGACTGAGTCCTAGAGCCCCATAGTAGGGACATACGCCCAAGCGCTATAGGTTGATTGCATAAAAAGCATGACAGTAATTGCTGTGTATCCAAGAATGACTGTCAAAAGAGTACTTTGAAGTCATTTTCTTGCAGCATTAGGAAGACTGCACCAGAGAGGCTGAAATCACAAAAACTATTCTCAGGCTTTCTTAGCTCTGTAAAGTACAGCAACTAAGTTGTATTTCCCCTAATCTTTGGAAAAGTTAGGAAATATAAACCTTAATAGTTTGACATTTAGCACAAAAAATATATATGATGTGCTTTTATAAGCACTGTCTGCTCCCAAAGTCATGAATTTAAAAGCTGTAATACTAAGTTCAGACCATGAATAGCTTTGGTTTAAGGGTAAGCCTGGGATATGATGATTCTGAGTCATCTGTAAGACTAAATTATTAAGGACTTGCTTTGTGCTCTGGGCAAAGATATAAGAACTGAATAAAACATATGTGCTTCCACACTAAAAAGAATTGCAAGGCTCATGTTCTGTAGAAAGGTCTATTTGCCAGTCAAGAAACAGGAAGAAGGAGAACTGTGGGTGTCAGCAATAAATAAGTAAGACTGAGGACTTGTTTAATAATTCTACAGGTGAGCGAGAGGTGATTTTTCTGCCAAGTCCTGCTATCAGAAAGTGTTTCTCCTGCAGGAGTTATGCTCACAACACATAAGCACAGAATAAATCCCACCACATAAGAAGGACCATTACAGGATCCATGGCTGAGATTATGCAGGACATTGCCCCCAGATGTAGTACCTGATCCCTTCAGTGTTAATGTCAGTGGCCGCCTTCACCAGGTTGCAGAGCATGATGAAGCCACACTTGTATGTTCAGAGTTTGTATGTTTGCTTTTTTCCCTGGCCTATCAATATGAAGGCAACCAAACAGTAGAAAACAAGTGATAGTGATTTGGTGTCAGGAGGATTCAAACACACCTATATTTTGGAAGAAAAAAATTTGTCAGTGATAACCACATCCTGAAATACGCAAAAAATCCCTGCCATATTATTAAAGACAAATTTACTGGGGATGGTATTGTTTGTCAGAAATGGATCCCAAATTTATTTTATTTTTGGTCCAATCTGATTCCTATCTTCAAACATACTGTGAGAACTTCAAAATCGTTATTTTTCTCTGTATTATACCCCCATACCAGCTAATGTGTAAAAGCACAGTGAATATGTAACATACTTCAATCTGTTTCATTTCCATATGTCACTCCTTCATACAAAAAGAAACACTGCACTGATAATTTAAAGAATTTACCACTTTTGAAACATCTTTTTATCATTACCCCAGAAGCTGACATGACATGATACGATTAGTTACTGTAGATTGCTGGAAATGGGTAGTAAGCACAGACTGATGGCTGAGATCTATTTTGGTTGGGCAAACTGGGTAGAATCTGAACCCATAGGAGCGTGGAATAAAACATAGAGCAAAAGACTGTAACCCCACTCAGATGCCTATGATTTTCACCAGTGACTGCTGTGAATTATACAGGTAGAAACTAAAAATCATCCCATGTTTGGTCAGAAGGAAGAGACTGAGGAGCAGTTCAGCCTTCATAGGAGCTGTGCTGTAGAAGAGCATTACCTGACTGACCAACAAGCAAGGAAATCTAGCCGAAGCAGGAGTGGAAAGAGTTCACTGAACCACGGGACAATCCATAGAAATTCATGTTGATTACACAAAGGCTTGTCATTTGTATCTCCAAATATCATCAAGACAAGGTCAATCTATTGACATAAAAGGATGAGGAAGCTATGGAAATGTGGTGATCGTGGAAAGTATTGAAAATATGGGTGAAGAGCAGCAATACTGCAATAGGAATCTCTGTAAACACTTTCACATCTCTAAACTTGAAGGACCACAAAGTCCTGCCTTGCCACTTGCAAAACTGCAAAGTCCTGCTTCAAATATCCACTGGCTTAATGAAGCCATACACACTCCAGGAGTGGAAACTCATGGGTTTGGAAGTATACTTAGTTTCATCTATGTTTTTCTGCAGATGGGTAAAACTCAGCTACAACACCCACAGTAGCTATGCCCACTGAATGTGCTATGTGAAAGATCCACTGAGAAAAGTGAAAAACTAACAGAAAAAATCAATTAGAGCAATCATAAAAATTAAAAAACATTTTAAAATATTTCTAGTCTTTTTTTTTTCTTCTTCTTTTTCCCCCTTGAAAAGCATTACTCTGTAGGCAGGTACCAGCTGTTTCAATACAAGGATATTTTGGTACTGAAAACAACAAAAAATATGACTTCTGAAAAATCAAGACTCGTTCATTAATTTTGCTTATGGAAAACATTCTGATGCCTCCATGAAAGAAGACTGATAAAGACTGATGTGCCAGCAGAAAGGTGAAATTTCACCCTGAATTGACCTTCTTCCCTGTCCTAAATCTCTGTACAATGGACAAGAACAGAAAGGGACAGACGTCGCCAAGTGGACCTGTTTCTTTGCTAAATTCCACTGATCTTTCTACCCTAAACCAAATCAGCTCACGCACCAGGGCTTAATCCAGTCAAGTAGCTCACCTCATAATAAATTTAATGATTAGCTGGTGGATTAGATTTCTATATGGCATTGTATCCAAAGCTCTTGCTAAAATCCAGGTAAAATATGTCCATAGCTTTTCCTTCATCAGGCCTTTCAGATACTTACTTAAATAGTTCTTTCAGAGTTCTTAAACATGACCATGTGGTGAGACCTCAAGCTGATTTACGTTTAATTAAGTCAAAAGTGTCATGAAGAACCCTCTATGTTGCCTTCCTCATTCTCTTCCTTTTTTCTGATAACTTACATAAAAGTTACTTACGATTTCAAAGAATTAAAACATAAAGAAAAATAACACAAAATGTCTTAGGAAAGGGTGATTTCTATTACAACTCAGAAAGATCACAGCTCATCAACTTTAGCAAATGTTATCACATTTATTCTCTGGTATTGTAGGGTAACACTGTGCATGTATTATCAATCCTTTCTAATCACACACTCCATTGAAAGGTGCATTTACAATGCTGCCTGCACAGGCAGAATGAAGCACATAGCTGAATGTAATGCCTGGGCCCTCAACTGGATTAAATTAACACTGGAGATGATACAGAGAGTCACAGCTGCTGAGAAATTGGACCTCTGCTTTACCCATTGATAAAGCTATTGAAATGAAAGTCTGAGATACATGAAGGAGCTGTACATTTCAGGTTTGGTTCTGGCTTTTATAGTTGTCAGACGTAGCTTCTCTGTTTCAAAGAAAAGCAATAGGGCATTATTTAATCTTTTAAACTTTTTTTTTTTCTCTCTGTGCATTCTTTCTTTGAAATACACACAGGGAATTTCAGGATGTGAGCAGGGGTTGTCTCCAGATCTAATGACAAACTTTAACAGCTTGTGGTTGTTTTGCAGAGATCCTGCCTCAGTCTACTATCACATATCCATGCATTACTCATAGCCATGGCAAAAATCAGATCTTTTTTATTAGCCAGATGCTGTTTTTCTCTCTCATGCATCCATAGTTCATGGAATGAGTGAAGAGAGAAAGGTTTGGCCCTAATTCTTACCTTTCTTTAGAGTATAAAAGATCAAATCATTTTAAGGTCTGTAAAACTGCTTGATTCATATCCTTTACTCAGTATGACCTAGCTTATATCTTCAATCTCTCATTGTTAGGAGATCATGCCTTTTACAACCCTTTCCAATTTCTTTTGCCATCTCATCTTGCTCCCTTTTCTGAACAAGTTATCTCTGTCTAACTAATTCCTTTATTATATTCAATTTCAGGCAATAATGATTATCCCCTTATGCTAGTTCTATTGTCCTGGAAATACTCCAGTTTTGGTAATTGCATTCTGTTGACATAAAATCCCTTCTGCAGCTTCACTTGGATACCGTATTCTCCTTTACTTCCTGTCCTAAAGTGCCATGTCTCGTCGCTGTGCAGTTCTAAACAGCTGCTCTGTTCTGCTCCACTGCTTTCTGCATTTAAGCGATTTGTGCAGTCACACTCTCGTATGCACGTACACAGGCACACTGATTTGGAAAAGAAAGTAAAGAACGCTTTAGCCGCAATCGCAATGCAGGTTGCTGTGTAAATAGAAGATTGTAGTTACTTAACATTTCCCTGTTTCTGTCCCTCTGAAACTTTCCCTCATATATTTCAAATATTTATCTGCGTTCTTTGAACATATTCTCCTAGCAATAGTTATTTTCTTTGTCATGCCTCTCAAATCCAAATATAGACACCTTAGTCTTTTTCCTTACCTGACATCCCTATTTCTTACACAGTTTTTTACCTCTATTTCTTTTTATGTGAATATGATTCCTTTTTGCCTCTGTAAGGTAGGCTTTGATTTCACTGCTTGGTAGGTTGCTTTTTTTTTTTTTTCATGTTCAATTCCATTCCCATGTTGTGCCTTTTGAAGTTCCTCTCTACTGACCTCATCACACAGGCCAATCTGTATGTCTTTTCCCACTTTTATGGAACCTTATACTATTGCTTTAGAGTGACTTATTCTGAGCATGCCACTATCTACCAACTTCGGCATTGTTTACTTTCTCCTATTAACTCCTTTATACAAACCATTTCTAGCTGGGCAGAACTTAACACTCATGCATTTCAGGGAGACATCTAACATATTTGACTGTGCCAAGAGCCTTCCTGCTTATGCTGATTTTTTTCAGTTTTACACTCAGGTTTCAGATTTGCCACACTTTAGTTGTGCTTCACTATGCTAGTTTGCATTCTCATTTCATGTCTGAGGTTGCATTTTCCTATGATTAAAACAGGAAAGGAGAAAGTGTTCTCACAATTTAATGTTCACATACCCTCCTGCATCTGATGTGGTCTGAATATCCACCTTCCTCAACCATTTCAGAGAAGCATGTCTTGGAATAATTTCATTAGTGAAATATATTGAACAACCCTCTTCTGTAGCATGTGTGTTTTACACTAACCCTTTTCTCACTATATTCTGCCAGACTTCTCCCAGTATTGAGGCTATGAAGTTGAAAAGACCCAAGTTTTCTGTAGTATTCTTGTGATTCATGTAAGACCGGATTTCTAGAAATTATGAGCACTGAAGGTTATATGAGTTGAGAAACAGAGGTTTAGGGAATTAGCACATATTTTTGGAACATCTAGCTGTAAATTTATATCTGTTATCCTTATAATGCTTAAATTTGAGACTAAAACTTCAAATGAGAGAAATAAGAAGCAAATAATAAAATGAGTAAAAGTAGAATTCATCAATCTATTTGAGAAGCATTTTTGTGATTTTAAAAAAGCCACAATTAATAACTTGCAATCAGACCCTTGTTTCACTTGCTTAATAAATATTTATATTTTTACATAGATGGGATGAATAATTTCTGCTTTATTAAGTGATTCAAGAGAACAATCTAATATGACTAATTGTTATTTGTGATATTCTACTGGTTGTCTAGAGCTTATAATATTTTTTTGTACTCCCTCAACAGAGTAAACAGTAAAACAGTGAACAACAAATAATGAGCATTTTCATTTATGCACACATATTTTCTCATTCAGATGATTAACAATCATTCCCAAAACATTTGCTTAAGGCATCTGCCTAACTTGAAGGAAACACTTTAAGTTTTCTGCCTTTTTTTTAGATTGGACATATGTGTTTAGTCAATACAACAGTAGATACAGAAACTCAGAAGGCAACACATACTGAAAGAAAAAAAAAAATCTTTAGCCACTAAATATCAAGCAGTTCTAAACTGAATGTAGCCACTTAGAAAAAGGTTTAAAAAATGCCAACAAACTTTTAGGCTGTGTTGAGAGATGGGTAAAGAAAAAAATGGCAAAATATCACAGTGTTATTATACAAACTGACAATACAGCCTCGCTTTTAAAACTGTGTTCTGTCTGGTTACCTTACCTCCAATAGGAAATAGCAGAAAGGAAAGATGCAGAGAAGTGCAACAAAAATGGAGCAAAAAGAAGAGATTCAATAGATAAACTAATGGACTGTAGCAGTGGGACTACATTCAAGCCCCAAAATGGCTGCATTTTAGAGAAATAACATTGTTCCTATGAAAGTGTGTAAACTGGAAGATTGTAGGCTAGGTGTAGGCTACTATGTACATTATTAAAAAAAAAAAAATTGATTCCCATACTCAGCAGCTCTGCTGTTTTTCCAGAGGGAGCAAGCTAGGAACTGATTGCTCTTTTGTGACAGGGATGTTTCTTCAGATGCTATTTGTTTGGCTGGAAGGAAGGGGTGATTTTTTGGATCATTTCATACTTTAACTGAAGCAAACTCACCCGTATATAACACAGGGTAGAGCAGACATCAGGCTAACCTTCCTTCACAGTTCAGTAAATGAATCTTGCACCTGATCTCTAATGTATCACTATTATTCCAACCTGGCACTCTGCTGAGTAGAGCTCTAATCATGTTGATTTTTGCCACATGGCCCTGTAGTTTTTCGACAAACTAGGAACAAGCCCGCTAGGAGCTAGATCACAGCCACTTGTCAATGATATCTACCTACTTTACTACCCAGGCCTTGCACTTATAAATAAACAGAGAGCAGCATGGTGATATTATCACACAGCAGATTTCCCCAGTTGCAGCATTGATTCAGTTAGGGTTCTGCACTTAGCTAATGTATGTATGGCTAGCTACGTCTTTTTTGTTAATTACTTTCCTCAGAGATAGCCAATTTTCAAAGATGCACTTTTAGCTCATTAAAGATCCAATCAGCATTCAAAGCAAGTACTGAGTCAGCAGATTTTTAAGGTTACTGTAATAATTATTTTAATCTTTTGGAAACAAGAAGCTGCTCACAGTTTGGGGGGGTTGATAGTGTTATTTTATGTCAAGGGAACTATGCTCTGTTTCAAATATTGTTTAGCAATGCAGATGAGATTATGAAATGATACATCTTTAGCAGGCTGTAGTTATGGATGCAGTACAATGCTAGATAAAATGTTAATTCTTTTGCCTTAAAAAAAGAAGTTGAAAAAGGGATTTGGGGTTTGTTTTTTTTTTTAGCTTATCCTCAAATTAAAAAGCAAGCGCAGTTTGGTATTCAACTGATGACAGTGGATTTTTTTCCTCCCATGCACCATTTTATATGCAAAAAATTGACATAAAAATCAAGAGGTAATTGATGTAATGAGAAATTAAGCTGGGGAACGTTTGGATTACAAAAAAAAGCAGTATCTTTTTGCATTTTTTATATTTTTTTCTGTGCACACAAACATAGACACACATATGCTGTATACCTACAATAGACACAGAGCTTTGAGTTTTGGAAGGACAGCATATGGAAGCTTCTATCCTAATACATAGAATCAACCTGCTTTTACTTGTGAAACAAAACACACAACAAAAAAAATAATGTAATGCTTTCTCTGACTTTACTTTGGATGACACTCATACATCAAATATTTTCAGAAGTACTGCAAAATCCCAAAGATTCTGAGGTTTGCCTACTGCTAAAAATGTGCTCAATGAGAATTTGTTCAGCCAAAAAGTAACATCATTGAATAAAACCTGGTCTGACAGAAATAGTCCTAAGAACCCTTCTACCCATTTCAATCTAGTTATCCATCAGTGATACTGTGTTATCTTCCTAGCTGGCTTCTTGTCTAGGTGAGAAATTGACAAAAAAAAATGAGGTTTGTTATGGAATTAATGTACTTCTACTTTTTCCAGTTGCCACTGCATCCTTTTTTTTCAAAGAGGAGAAAGATACCTCAGATATGTGTCCTCCTGTTCTGCATTAGAAGGGAAGGTAAAAGACGTAGAGAAGAACCATTGCACATTAGGCATCTTCACCTACCCTTACCTGTCCATTGCAGAACAGCAGAAATAAAGCTGGTGACCTGTGATCTTTCGCCGGGAAAGGGAGCCAGCAGCAAATATTCTTCCTCCCTTTCTACGATCTTGAGCTCAGGAAAAACAGGAAAAAAAAGAGAAATGTGGGGTGATAGTGTGCTTTCAGCAGAGAAGTTACAGTTGGACAGGACAGAGCTTTGCATTTTGTGAGATGGCTGACCTAACCACAGTTTAGAGACAATAGCAAATAACACAGCTCAAGTAGCCTTGTTATGCTAGAGCTAGAATGTAATTCTAAGTCTAACCAGTAAAAATAATGCAAACATCCAATCCCTTATTTGAGGAAATGAAGATTGGTTTATGTGGCTATACACGGAGTTCTTTGATATAATGGAACTAACAAAATATATTCAAAGCATCACTTGATTCTGCTTTAGCAGGCTGTACATAGAATTGTAGCATCACAGCATCAATCATAGAATAACAGAATCATAGAATGTTTTGAGTTGGAAGGGATCTTTATAGGTCATCTAGTCCAACCCCCCTGCAACGAGTAAAGACATCTTCAACTTCATCAGGTTGGTCAAAGCCCCATCCAAACTGACCTTTCCAGAGATAGGGCATCTACCAACTCTCTCGGCAACCTGTCCCAGTGCCTCACCACCTGCATCATAAAAAGTTTCTTCCTTATGTCCAACCTAAATCTACTCTCTTCTATTTTAAAAGCATTACACCTTGTCCTATTGCAACAGGCCCTACTAAAGTGTCTGTCCCCATCTCTCTTACAGCTCCCTTTACGTACTGAAAGGCTGCCATAAGGTTTCCCTGGAGCCTTCTCTTCTCCAGACCGAACAACCCCCAATTGTCTCAGCCCTTCCTGATGGGAGAGGTGCTCCATCCCTCTGATCATTTCTGTGGCCCTCCTCTGGACCCGCCCCAAGAGGTCTATGTCTTTTCTGTGCTGAGGACTCCTGGGTGGGGTTCTTGTACCAAAAGTACATTTGTATCATAACACCATGTTGTTTGAACTCATAGTGGGATAAATGTGTTCTGAGCAAAAGAGGGTTTTGTTTATTAGTTAAATGTATGCCACCATTTTCCATTTCATTTCTTCTTTTTTGATTTAGTCCCTAATGGAAAGTGTCATCCTTTTGAAAATAAGACTCAAATGTAGAAATCTACAATAAAGTGTGGAATAAATAGAGGAAGGACCCATGACTGCAGAAAAATAAGTGCTGACAATATGGCTTTAAGTGTACTGACTCTATTGTGTTACAGCCTGACTGCGTGGTACAAAGTAGTATCACTGTCTGTATTCACAGACTACTGATACAGCAGGACATTTTTGTTTCCTGACTAACAAGTATTAGTGCAATAAGGCTTCCTGTAAAATAAGCCTTAAGTTTTAAGGAATGCAAAGCAGTGATTTTTTCCTATAATAGCCAATGACACCGCTTAAATTAAGATTACACTGAGGTTTTTAAACTGCATTTTCCATTACTTGTGACCTACAGAAATATCCTCTAAGGACAGAGTTTAGGGCTTATTTGTTTTCTTTATGAAAAAATTTGTTTGGGTAAATTGGTATGTCAGCTCTCCAAATACAAGCATAAATATTTTTCTCTTTTTAGGCAAGTTTTAATATTCTCTTGTTCATGTAAATAAAGAATGGCATAAATTTACACTTTTAAGTTCTCATTCACAATTGGCTGCTTGCGCTGACTGAAGGAAAGGACAAGTAAACAAGTAATAAGTCTTTTAAAATTGCTTCACGCATGCATCGAAGCAGTATTGGCTAATGCTGTAAACTGTTATGCAATTTGGTTGCTAATATTTGTAGACAAAGCTTTCCTTGTAGAAACAATCCAATGCCAGATACTTGACTTGACATCCTGTTGAGAGGTTTCAAGAGGACTTTGCAAAATAGAATGTAATTTAGAATACCAGAAATTATTATAGGGGCTACTATACAGGCAGAAATAAAGCATCCTTGGGATTAGTTCTTTTACATATTTGAATAATTTTAAATACAAGATTTGTACGGTGAATTCAGAGCCCAGCAGTTACTTTAGGCATATCAACCCTATGGCAATGCATAATAATTAACATAAATATTTTAACTTTTTGGCATGTGTGTTGTTTCATTCTGCTTTCATTTGTCAACTTGGGTACTAGATACTCCATTGTGTATTAAAAGAAGAAAAAAAAAAAATTGAGGTGCAATGTTGGTTAGAGTTCAGACTACCAAATTCTCTCAATTTCTTCCCTGAGGTGTGACTGCACAGGATGCAGACCCGCTGCTTGTGGCCAGCTCAAGTGCCTTTTGTGACAGTCTTCCACGTTAGTGGGAAGTGTATTTATTCCATCTCTTAATTCAGTGTTGTATTGCTGCTTATTGAATTGCAAACTTCCTTCTTCTCCCCTCTTCCTCAGGAACTGTAGCCTACCTAACGAGAGGGCTTGTATGCTCCAGGAAACCTAAGCATTGTAGTGGGATAAAAGACTGATGACTTGAAATACTAGAAATGTCAGGGAAGTGCAAATGAAATTAAATTCTGCCTCTTCCTATCCTCTAAAAAAACCTGAAGATAAATTAGATGAGATTATTAGTACCATTAAAACAGGGTCTCTTTTCCTAATTAAGGTATCTAAGACAGTATCTAGGATACAGCCAGGAGATTTTAGGCTCCTTCATTACATGTGATACACTAGTAGATCAGTGGAAATCTTAATTGACCTGAAGCTTTGTTGTTTCCTATCTTTTTTTCCATTTAGGCTATTAGCATATCAAGGAAGATCTGGCTAGGGAGGGCTGATGGCTAAAGCTGATAGAGAGTGGGCTTTTCCTCAGCTGCCAGAACATCAGACAGTTTTCAGGTGTTTGTTTTCTCTTTTAGGGACATATTTAATATAACTGCATTGACAGTGGGCTGTCTAGTAACTTGTCCAGTATGCTGCATTTTGGTATGGTATAAAAGGGAGAGATAATGAATGGAACTTATTTTCATTTCCTTTTGTGTCAGCCACAGAAAGATTTGTCCTGTGAGTAAAGTAATGGCATTTTTCCCCTTAGCAGCCTCTTCTTCACCCAAAAAACCTCTTTATTCCAAGATATCTTTGGGTGTTGACTACACACGTTACCAATTCCTTAGTAAGAATAGGGTTGTTTACATACAGGAGGCCTCAAACTAATAGGAAGTTAGCCCAGGACTAGGAGGCTTTATCAAAATGGTTTCTGCTGAACCTCGTACTCAAGCCCAATTCTGAGTGGTGTTGTGTGGTTCTAATTCAATACAGACAAGGATGCAAAGCAAATAAGGTAGATCATTCAGGACAAAAGTATCTGAAAGGCAGAATTTCCATAAAGTTTATCTCAATGCTGTCTTAGCAGGATGGGTTTTCAAGCAACTGTTAACAACCACAGTAAGGTTAAAATAGCTCATCATTTTATCAGGATTACTGAGAGTATGACTGAAGACTTAATAGTCTGGTAGTACTTTTTGTCACAATTTAATGGTATATTGATCTTGCGAGTGAACAATCATGACCTTCAACTGCTTACAGACGCTTTCAAGGGGAAAAAGCTTAAGGAAGTTATTCCTGGGGAACTGGGTACCGTGAGGCATGACCCATATGGATGGGTACAAGGAGGCTGTCCTAAACAGCATGGCGACTTGGGAAATGCTTACCTATGTAATGACACATAAAAAGAGAGAGATCACAAAAGATTCGTGACCATCCATTATTATCACAGGCAATCAATAAAGCAATTATGAGTATCATTAGCAGACAGCAGATTCAAGTCTCAGTCTGTTTAGCATCTATGTTTAGAGTTGTCTTTGCTCAAAGTGCAGCAAGTGTCAAGGCAGGATTACTAACTAATCAGGGAAACCTGTAAAGTCGTGTTTCAGGGGCATCACATAAAGACAGAGATTTGGAGGGAAGTGACTGTAGTCCAGAAATACACCAAACTCTTTTAGGGGCTGTGGTACCAATGCACTCTCTCATTCTGTGCTTGGGTAGATTTCTTGTTTCTCATTTTATTTCTTTTCCCCAGCCATTCTTAACACAAATTGAAAATAATGGTTCCTAGAAGGACCAGATAAACATTCAAATGTTCAGAAATGTCTTCACAAATCCTACCTTGGAAAATATTAACCTTTCCTTTGACATGCTCAGTCCTTACATACAGAGATCATTACATACAGGAGTGTGGATCTTGATATAATGGCAAAGATAGATATAGATATATAGATAGAGATATATATATAAAAGGAAAAAGAATATCAGATCACCTAACTACGTAATTAATCTATCTATAAATTGAGTGAAGAAAAGTATATCACAGAATCACAGAATAGCAAGGGTTGGAAGGGACCTCAGGAGATCATCTAGTCCAACCCACCTGCTAAAGCAGGTTCTCCTAGAGCATGTTACACAGGACTTCATCCAGGTGGGCTTTGAATATCTCCAGAGAAGGAGACTCCACACACACCCTGGGCAGCCTGTTCCAGTGCTCCATCACCCTCAGAGTAAAGAAGTTTTTCCTCATATTCAACTGAAACCTCTCATGTTTCAGTTTGTACCCATTGCCCCTTGTCCTGTCACTGGGCACGACTGCAAAGAGTCTGGTTCCATCCTCTTGACTTCCGCCCTTAAGATATTTGTATGTGTTGATGAGGTCCCCTCTCAGTCTTCTCTTCTTCAGGCTGAACAAGCCCAGCTCTCTCAGCCTTCCCTTGTAGGGGAGATGCTCCAGTCCCTTTATCATCCTTGTTGCCCTCCTCTGGACTCTTTCGAGGAGTTCCTCATCTTTCTTGAACAGGGGAGCCCAGAACTGGACACAGTACTCCAGGTGGGGTCTCACCAGGGCAGAGTAGAGGGGGAGGATAACCTCCCTCGACCTGCTGGCCACACTCCTCTTAATGCACCCCAGGATGCCATTGGCCTTCTTGGCATGAAAGGGACTCTGACTCTAGTTTCATATTTGTGAATTTTGTACACTATGGGTGCAAACCCTGTATTTTCTGTTCCCTGATGGTTTAATATGTCTTTGGCTATTGGTAAAACTCTTTGGTAAGAGTTTTCTGCCAAAGCAGAATACTCCATTCATTTGCTTCTTAGTAAAGTTTTGTAAATGCCTCTTACGTCATTCATTGCATTGCCTAACACAGCAGCATCAAATATGCTGCGTGACAGGCCTACTGGAAAAGCACTCTCTTGTCTGTTTTGACAAACGCACATGCTAGTAGGCATTTTGACTCTGTCAAAAAAAGTTGAATATTTAATTATTGATATACTTAGACTCTACAATCCTACATTCTAGTTCTAATACAGTTGATGTGATTTTTACCATCAGCCTTGCCTTAAGTGAAAATTAGCTCAAATGGGCAAGGAGCTGTAATGACCTTTAAAATCCCCCTGTATACTTTATGGACTAAAATGCACAGAAAACAAGGCAGTGCAGTAAACCATATTGAATGTGCTTTACGTGGGGGGGAAGAAACTATTTGTCTCAAATCCAGTAAATAGCCAATAAAAATTCACCTTGCCTCTATATTGTCCTAGGAGAGGCAATCTCATTTACATTTATTAGAAGTAATGATGTAGTGTCCTGCAGATAATTAACACAATAAAATGCTGCTAATTTCACACTGTCATTATAAAATTTGCCAGTTTAAATTAGAAAGTGATTAACCCTCTGAGTGAGGCAATGACATTTCCATTCCCAGTCTGTGAATTAAATTTGCAAGATTTTTTTCACTTTGAAAGTTCATCTGTCTCTCCACTGATGTTGTCCTTTACTTTTCCACCCTCCCACTCTGACCAGTGAGGAAATCTTTTGGCTAAACAATCTGAATCCATGACTATTTCACACTGCTAAGCCAAGCTCATAACACAGGCATGGATATGTTAGTTACTGGAGGATAAAGTCTCTCTTAAAAGAAAGAAGAACTAATAATCCCTGATAAGCAGAGGTTCACTGAGTAATGAACTTCTTGTTGGTGCATGTAAGAGAGGAAGGTTTTTCCATTAATGAGGTGTCTCCAGAAAGAGCTTCTTTTTGTATAATGACAGCAAATCCTTAACCTTTTGCCTAGACACTACTTTATCCATTTACTGTATCTCTCTCTTCCACAACCTGCTTTAATTAATATCTTAAAACAGGAATAAACTCATTAAAAGAATAGATTTATTGCACAGTAATTTAAATATTCTAACCCAAGTGAAATCCTCTTAAAGAATGTTTAATAAGGGAACAAAACCAAAACCAAGTGAAAACTGGGATCTATGGGCCGAGGCCAATTGTACGAGGTTCAACATAGCCAATTGCCAGATCCTGCACTTTGGTCACAACAACCCCATGCAATGCTACAGGCTTGGGGAAGAGTGGCTGGAAAGCTGCCCAGCAGAAAAGGACCTGGGGGTTTTGGTTGACAGCCAGCTGAATGTGAGCCAGCAGTGTGCCCAGGTGGCCAAGAAGCCCAATGGAATCCTGGCTTGTATCAGGAACAGTGTGGCCAGCAGGAGTAGGGAAGTGATTGTGCCCCTGTACCCGGCACTGGTGAGGCCGCACCTTGAATACTGTGTTCAGTTTTGGGCCCCTCACTACAAGGACATTGAGGCACTGGAGTGCGTCCAGAGAAGGGCAATAAAGCTGGTGAGGGGTCTGGAGCACAAGTCTGATGAGGAGCGGCTGAGGGAACTGGGGTTGTTCAGCCTGGAGAAGAGGAGGCTGAGGGGAGACCTTATTGCTCCCTACAGCTACCTGAAAGGAGGTTGTAGTGTGGTGGGTGTTGGTCTCTTCTCCCAGGTAACAGGCAACAGGATGAGGGGAAATGGTCTAAAGTTGTGCCAGGGGAGGTTTAGATTGGACATTAGGAAAGTATTTTTCAGTGAAAGGCTTGTGAAGCATTGGAACGGGCTGCCCAGGGAAGTGGTTGTGTCCCCATTGCTGGAGGTATTGAAAAGATGTGTAGACGATGTGCTTAGGGACATAGTTTAGTGGTGGACTTGGCAATGCTAGGTTAACAGTTGGACTTGATGATCTTAAAGGTCTTTCCTGACCAAAATGATTCTATGAGTCTAACTATTAATTGAATAAATTTAATACATGATTTTACAACGTTGCTAAAAATATGGTTGGTTATCCCCACCCAAAAAAAAAAATTAAAAAAAAATAATCAAGATACAAGAATAAATTAGCAATGCACAAAGACTATACTTTAAAATGGAGGAAATATTTCCAAGGTTCGTAAGTTTAATTGGCAAATCCTGTTAACTAATAATGAGATTTAGGCTCAAACTCTGCTAAAATTTAATTAGAAATAAAATCCTAAATAGTATCCTGTAGATTTACCATATGTTCCATATGGTCAGGGTTCTTATTATAAGGAAATACCTCTACTGGAAAACTTGTTCCAGCAGACAAGGAAAGAAATTATTACTACAGTACAATTCTCCATATCAACCTTGCCTTTCTGTTAGAACATTCCAAAAAATGCCATCCGTGTTTAGAATGCAGTGACCATGGATAGACTTTGACAAGGCCATTGATTGTTCTTTCACCAGTAGGTACCAAATAATATTGATGTTTTTGCAGTATCTCACTAGATCCTGTTCCAGGTCAAGCCTGAGCCGCTGTCAACACTTGGGGAGCAGAAATGCAGCTTGGGTCATCTAAATTAGCATGAAGCAGCCCATTAGAGTGCAGTGACAGCCACCTAAACTCAGGTGCAGAATGTGGACCAGACTCAGAAGCAGAACAAGGTTTCATCCTTGCTTTTCCTGCAGAGAAATGGATGCTATGCAGCACATTCAAAGTAAAGACGATAATAATTTTTGTTATCATCTAGATTTGTCTCTTTAAAAGACTTTTTTTAAACAAAGCACTGATGATGCATTTACTTGATGTAACAATTCAAAAAGTTATTTTACTGATAAACAGTAAACATATGAACTTGAATTCTCAAATACATTTTATGTAAGTCAAATACAGGCAGTTCCCATTTAACTTCTGGAAATAACAGTGCCTTATTGATTTAAAGTACTGAAAGAAAATAGCAGCTGCCTCCCCTGCACTATCGCCAATACCCAGCTCAGCCCTTGTGAAGTCCTGTACTCCAAAAAATTCACTCATGGAAGTAGCTGCAGCTGCAATAGCTGTAATAAGACAGAAGTCCTGAAACCAGAAAGTTCACCTTCAGCTAGTCCCAAGGAAAATTTGAACATGACAGAAAGGGGCTGAGTGGTTAATTTTGGTTTGCTAAGGAAAATATGCCAGTGCAAAGACCCCTTTTTAAGGAAGCATCTTGAACCACTCTGACTGTTTCATCACAGCAGCCTCTCTACGGAAGCCTCCTAACCGGAGTGCATTTAGGGAACGGATACATTCAGGGAAGGAACTAGGCCACCTGGCTCACCTGGCTGGTAACAGTTCTCATCCTCTTTCAGCTGTAGATTTTTCATAGCTAACCTCCTTTCTTTCTACACCAATCCACTTTTTTCCTCCCCAAAGAACCACAGGTCTGACGTTCTACAATAAGCCCCTTCTTTGGTTTGTGATCATGCCTTTCTGATATCTGTACAATATTTACTTGCAGACCAGGGATCGATGTTCCCCTGGCCCCCACTGGCAGATCATTTCTTGGAAGAAGAGTCTTAGTCCCATCTCTGCGCTTGCCCAAGGCTACCTCTGGAGGAGAAGGAATTCTACAGCAATTCTTCAGCCCAACCAGTTCACTGCTGCTCATGTAAAGATGGATTTCTAGCAAAAACCCCTTTATACTTCCACAGATTTCTTTGGCAGAAAAAGATCTGTTTGTTCTGTGGTGGGTTTTTTTTTTTTTTCAAACTTATGAAATTACCTGTTTAAATATTTAAAATTAAAAAAAAAAAGTTTGAATGCCACCATATACAAAAGAAGAAAAGGGGGTACGGTGGGGTGGAAGGGCAGTAAAAAAAAACCTTCCACACAACTATCAAGTGTATGAAAGACAGATGTTAAAGCAGAGAACAGACAGCAATTGCTGAGGTAAACTTGAATGAGTGAGTATTCAAGAGCACTACAAATCTGAGTAATACAGAAATTTTCTTCACAAATATTATTGCCATTAATCTTTCTAAAAAACCTGGTGATATTCTTTTCTTCTTTATGTACCAATGTTTTTATATTATTATAGAAAGCTTATGGGTAGCACCTGCTACATTTAACATTGCAAAATAGTTTGTATTATACTTACTTGTCTTTGCATATTCATGACTTCCCAGAACATTCATTTTTGGTGCCTGCAATTTTTTACAGTTTTTACCTCTGCCTGAAAGTAAGTACTTTTTAAAGTCCCCTGCAGCTATTTTTTAGTTGAATGTGGTTGAAAAAGAATAATTCACATTCTCATTTAAAACCATGACGGCTCTCTTTTTCAATATGGAGCAAAAATACACAGGTTTGATGCCTGAAGTTTGAAACCATTTGCGTAGAGTTTGAAACTGTGCATTCTCTTGCTATAACAAACAAAAACTGTGAAACATCTGACAGGAGACCAGTTGATATCACTGAGAAAAGTGGATGAGCTTTTGGGTTCAGAGTTCCTTCACTGGAGCGGAGAAGAAGCAGTCAAATGCCTAATGAAACGCTCTGGCTCTGCATCAGCTCAGAGTGAGCTGCAGCTATCCCAAAATTTGCTAAGGCCATAGTTTGACAAATAACACAAGTCATCACTACTGCTGAAAGCAGTAGTCCAAAATACTTGCTTTTCTTGGCTGCTCATCCCTGTCTTGCTGGGTAGCGAGCCAGATCACTGGTTGAAAAATAATGATTTGTTTTTACTAGGTTAGCTTTCTGCTCACATTCAGGGCAAGAATAAGTAGCTGAGTGAGGAGGAAGATGGGATTTCAGAGGCAGCATCAACTTAACTTGATCAATGCATTCATGAAGTTACAACTTGCTTTCAGTAGACCACTTATCCATGAAATACAGATTGAAGAAACTGGGTCTGATATTTTTAAATTATTTAAAGCAGTCTGAACTTTGTGATTTCAGCTAAGGCTATCCTGCATGCAGCTGTAACTTTGACTGACGTCTTTTAATTTGTATTCTTTCACCCATGCAATGGTTTTAAACTTCTCTTTCTCACCAAAAATGTTTTGCTTCCTGATTTTAGGACGAATGCCGGTCTGAGTTTTGCAATGAAGTCTCAAAAATGGCTAAATACAAGTGATCTTAAATTGTATATCTATTTAAAATGTCTAAAAAGTCTAAGCAAGATTTTAAAATGTGGATACCAGATAGCAAGACTTCAAAGCCTTAGTGTGGGCACCTTGGTAGTTACTTTGATATTCAAAAGTGCTACTCAGCAGCTCCTGGAGAAATCACTGGGAAAATGGATGGTGCAGAGCTATTTCTGGGTGCATATTATTTATTGGTTTTGTCATATGGAGGTTTTATGGATAGAATGTAATGTGTATGGAGATTTCATGAGGTATACTTTTACTCTTTTATAAAAGGAACTAAAGCCTGAGAAAATGAAATTTTATATTTTACAATGAAACTGTAAAATAGAAAAACTGTTTTTGATAGAAATGGTGTAAAACTCCAATTATTGGATGCAATATATAAAGAATTAGAATTTCAGTCTCACTTCACTTCATGCGTCTATAAAGCTTATTTATATAGTCAGACTCTCTTTTTGTACTTTAAAGTTTCAGCTTCTGTCTACAGATGCTAAAATTAACTAAAATTGCTGGGATAACACCTCAAACACAATACCATGGATTTTCTGGGCAGAAATATCACCAGATAATAGGGTGTGGTTGCTATAATTTAGAAATTTCCATGCCAGCTACCAAAATTAGACTGAATGTTGGTTATTCATTTTCAGCAGGGAATGCACATGAGATAAGTGATATCCCTAGTGTTCAAATTAGAGTGCCTTAAGGCAAAACTTTTCATCTGGGTTTTGTATGAGCAAGAGCCTGCTATGGGACAGGGGCTATCCCATCATTTGTTAAAACACAAGCTTTGCCTACACCTGCATCCTACTGCTCACTCACCTGCCCTGTGGGCATCTTGTGAACACACTAGTAAGCTGCATAAAAAGATACAACCTCACCTCCTCTGTCAGCCTGTGCCTTAAAACTGTTGGCCAGTGAAATTTTCTTCTGCTGTCAAGGGCAGCTGATGAGGCTTCAGCTGTGGGGATCTCCTGTCACCACATGTGTGATGTGACGTGACAAGGAGAACCACCATGGAAATAGTAGAATTGGTGTCTGCCCTCCTCGTCCCCTGAGGCCCTGAAGGGAGGGATGGCCTTTGCTCCTCTCCTCCCATTGGCTCTGTATGCTATAGGCCACAACTGAAGCATAGCCCAGCTTTGCCATCCCGTTGCTCTGGGATGAAGGACTATGCAGTCCTCCACGATCAGGACTGACCATTGAAGTATGTGAAGCATGGACTGGCAGAGCCTGTCCAAGGTCCTTCACCATGAGCCATTCATCTTCTGCACCAGCATGTCACCTCCTTGCACTGCCCTCTTTGAGGCAGCTGACAAGAATCCGACTGTGTGTTTATCTTTCATTGTAGCTCCTGCAGATGTGAGGGATATCCTCTGCTTTGGAGTGCCATTTTCCTGGTGACCTTACCAAACGTTATGCCTGCTGCTGTCAGAGGAGAGGTTATCCTCTGTTTTCCCACATGTATATGTCTTTCTACAGCACTGTGTATGAGCATATAGGATTGGAAAGCAGGAGTCTGCCAGGACAGCCACTGAGTAGTATCACAAAACAGAATAAAAAATGAAATTATTTTCAGATTACCACCTTTTTTGGGTAAATATGCTGCTGTCCAGCAACTGGCAGGTAATCAAGAGGATATTATCTTAAGAACTATAAATAAAGCTCTTTTTGCTACTTCTAAGTCAATTAAAAGCAAAACATTATTCAAATTAACAAAACATATATGTCTTTGTCCATTAAAGCCTTAGCCCTATCTGTGTTCTGAGATTTTTTTAAACACTTGCAGTTCTGTAGATATTGTAACCTGGAGGTGAAAGTGCAAGTGAACTTAGGCAGCTACATGACCCCACAATGTGGTAATTAAGAACTGTATTTCATGCAGCCATGCTCACATCCCTGTGAGGAAAAAAGTACACCTATCCCCATTTTAGCAGTAAAAGGCTTTAGTACAGAGAGAGATGAGAGCTATAACCCAGAGCTGGCTTTAATGTGTAAAATAGAATTTAAATAAAATTTAGGTATCCAAGAATCATTGCCTTAAAACTTATCTCCTACCTTAAAATGTTAAAGTCTACAGGTGCTTAAGTCTTCCGCAAAGAAATTTCCAAATGTCTTCTGGGTATGCTTGGCACTGCTTTTGCTATGGACTTCAGGACTCTTTCTCCATACCAAAACCTGCACAGGATTCTCAAACTGGACATTCTTCAAAATGAATGTTCCCAGAAAAGCCAAATTCAAGGGGTGGTTTTTTTAGTATTCTTCTTTTGATTCTGAAATAATGACTACAGAAACACTGCTGTGGCTACTGTCCTGTTAAGTAATACCCACAGGAGAAAGAGGTGATATTATTCACCTATACAGAACACACTGTAGATATTATGGCATTTGGGGGAAACAGAAAAAAAGACTCTTAATCTAGGCAGAAGAGAGGAACCATAGCTCTCAAACCTGGAGTAATTATATTTTCCTCCTAAAGAGAAGTCTGCATAAATATTTTGAAACTAGTTCAGGTATGTCTACACCATATTGTCGTATTGTGACCTCAGCCCTTAATGACCTAATCGTGATTTGTTTCCAGACAAGACATCAAGCCATTAGATACAGCATAATTTCTTCAAATCTGTTAAAAGAACACCTCCTTTTAACACAGCTCTTTGCAGCAGTTTGTGAAGATGTCACGCATTTCCTGCTTTGTTCATTGAAGTTGGTCTTACTGATCCTCATTTTGTAATGAACATGATGACACTTGGCAAACACCCATAAAACATGTTAGGGGTAACTTTTATAATATTCTGTTCCTTAATGCTAATGAAAATATCATTCATCTATGTTGTGAACAGTATTTTAAATTAGCTGAGAAGAGCTTGGCAGTGCATGCTGAAAGGGGTGAACCCATAGCAAAAACCTTTGGCTTGTTAATTGCTTTGCCTTCTCCATTATGGGCAAGAAATTCAATGCTTGTACTTAAGTCAGTAAATACCACATGCCAGTCTCTTCATTAGTGATTTCTGAAGGCTTTGTTCACTCTTTTATTCCTCTTTTCTTACATTTATTAACAAAGGTGTAAAATGTATACTCTGAAATGCCATAGCTATTGTTTTGCTGCCATTGGCAATGCGATTTTCATGTTAACATGGTGGAGTCTGATAACTGTGGATCTAATTCTGGAAGAAAATTAATCAAGTTAAGCAGCCAGGACAAACTGGGGGTGCTCAGCAACACTTACAAAGGTACACAGTACTTTCAGTATTTGGACACTAATGTCAGCTTTCGTAAAGACAACTAATTTAAACACTGCAAAATACTATTTTCATATCTTAGTAAAGTCCATTCCTCAATAACCATGATGACTCGTTTTGTTGTGGCATATGTTGCTTCCCAGTGTGAGAAATTTGGGATCCAAATAAATCTCAGAGATCACATATTATTTCACACTTTATCGTTCCATTCAGTTTCTACTAATCTAATTAGGCACCACGCCTGTGAACAGAGAATGAGCCAGTGAATAGCAGGTACTTTAATACTACCTCATGTATCAGTTGGCATGAATTACCAGCCTATGATGTCTCACCGCTATTTTATTTTTTTGTCATCACCAGAAGACAAGGACTTCTTGTGTCTTGTTCTAAATTCATAGCATGCATTCCATGTCTCAGATGTTTAGGCTCATATTTTAATCACTCTAACGTTAAAATTAAACCTGGCTTTAAGATCAGTTACAAGAGAGCTAACATTCATAACAATAGATTTCTTGCAGAGTGTTTAAAGCATTGCAGTTTGTTTAAAAATATACAGCCTCCTACAGGGGCTAAAATGAATTAGCTAAATAGGAAGTTATGTGTTAGGTATCACATTGGCATTTAACAGCACTTTAGTACCTCATTTAAATATCTACTATCATCCTTGATTATTGATTTTATATCAATATATTAGACACTTCATTTCTTCAGGAAGGTAAGATTTTGTTCCAAAGGACTTCTCACTGGAATAAACAAAATACTGGTAATGGCTGGCATGCATCAAAGATGTTGTGACTGGCCTGTGAAGTCAAGTATTCACTTCTAGTTCACCTGTGCTTTGTCCTTTTTTTGGTTAATATTTTATGCTTTGTGTTCCTCAGTGAGTGTGTAAGGTGTGAGTGTATAAGGTGTTATCATTCTTATTAGCATTTTGAAAGAAAGAAAATGAGGCTGGAAGAAGAGGTGACTGTTAAGGTACACAATCACATAAAACTCTTAAGCAAGCACTTAACTTTAGAGATCACCATGTTTTAGAAAATAGGACCACTCACAGGTCTGTTTTCTGTGCTTTGCTCAATCAGTGTTAAAGCTCTAATTCTGCTAATTAGTGTTTGTGCATTGGCTTATTACAAAAAGATAAAATGCATAAATTTGTAATCTATGAAAATTTATCTTAGCCTTCTAAATGTATTCTAAGAACTAAAAATAAAGAACCACAGACTATTAAGTAGCAATATAAAATAAAGCTGGAATGTATCTGAAGTGTGCAGCACAAATTAGAAGAAACACCAACATCTGAATATAGCATATGCCACCCACTGTGAGTAACAGTGGAATAAGCATTATCTTCACAGCCCACAAAGCTAAGAGGCTACAGCTTGTGGGCATTTGAATGCTGCCCTTCCATTTTATATTTGCTTACCTGTTAATTCCAAATTACGTAACCTGTTGGCAGAACCTGCCCAGCCACAGAATCATTACTAAAGGCTTGAATTTTTCAGGGGAAGTCAATATATTTCTGCTATTACTTCAATCTCTGCATGCTCAAGACCTAAAACAGTAGCAAATGTGAATACTCAGTTAGTTGTGGGAGTATTTTTATTAAATAACAAGCACGTTTTAAGGATTAACATTATTCAGGCACCACATGCTGTGGGGTCCATGAACTCTGAGCTAATTCTTGCTCTCCTCTAAAGGCAAGCAGGTGTACAACATGGTCAGCAGGCCAAAAAAGAATATGGGAAAATCAAAGGACAGGTTACTGTCTCCCTTTCATGTGTATCAGGGAAAAGAAAATCATCTTTGTGAAGGCAATGGTGTAATAACAGCCAATATCTCTTGAGCACATGCAGAGACAGAGAAGTGGGCTGAGAAAAACACATAGATGAAAATCACTGAAACCCACTATGCACTCATAAAAGAGAAACACTTCCACATGTGACGAATCACAGTTTAGCAGCCAAGTGGCCAAAATCAGTAAAAAATTATAATGAGAAAAAATAAAAGAAGCATGCTGAACCGGAAAGGTCAACCCACGAGCATGACTGTCAGACGGTATTTTAGAAGTGAGCTAGGAAAAAAAATTGTTCACCTCCAGCCTCAGGAAAAAAAAAAAAAAAAGCAGGAGTGAATGGAACATATGAGGAGCTCATGAGCCTATGGGTTTCCGTTTTGGCAACTGGCTTGAAATCCAGAGAAAGATTAGTGTTTGCTATTCAACAAAAGGAATTTGTGAACCTGTCCCATGGCAGATGGATGAGGTCACAAGGTCAGTGCTTTGCTTTCCTGAGTTAAATGTCATACTCTTCAAACTTTTTCAGGATGATACCACTTTGTGTTGTTTAGCCCATTACCTGCAGCATGCTCTTCAGTTACTATTTCAGCAGTAGCAAAGGCTAGTGCCTTAAATCAAAAGCAACAGAGAAAGAAGAGTTTCATTAATTCCTTGAATGCTTCTTATACACAAAAACGCATTTCCTTAATATATATTTCAAGAAATGAATTTGACAAGACAGCATTTGCTGCAAAGCTCAAATTGTCATGAAATTTACATTATAAAGGTTGACAATATGATCATTATATTTAAAACCTCTTGAACAAGATCCTTTTTGCACTGATGTCAATGACTTGAATTCAAGCAGTGTTATGGCCCATCCTGATGTTCTGTAGGGATATTTCCAAAGAAAATCAATCTAGTCTGATGCAATTTATTCTCTTGTGGCACTCTCAGAATTTATATTGCGGGAGTTCTTCATACTTCACCACATTTTTACAAAGGTTTTCTTATAAACACTGAGAATATTAAATCAATGTTAATGATGGCCAGAACTATTTATTTGCAAATACATGATAACGCTGATATAAACTCTGCCATTTCTTCAGATCCCAGTTTGGACCGGCCTGTGTGAATAAGAAAAGCATTTTGTCTGCCTATGATATTGGCAGCTGTGCAGAAATGAATGAACATAGAAATGATGATAGAGCATGGAAAACACTCATTTTATATTTCCACAATGTTTCCATTTTTTGTGGGTTCAGTGTCCATCTTGCAACATTTGGTGATTTTCTTATTTCGGGTCTGGAATCATGAGTTTATGAGAGGGTCCAATAGCATTTTATTATCTATTTAAAAAAAAAAAAAAAAAAAGAAAGGAAAAGGAAGATGCTAGCTTTCACAGCACATGGCTATTTTCAACTCTATGAGATCATTTCCTGAAGTGTCAAAATCCAAAAATAAATAATATTTCTATTTTTTTTCCAGGTAAAGCATAAGATGCTTCAGGATCTGTCCCATTATTTTTCCCATCGATTAACGTGTAATTGCTTGTAGCACTGATATTTCTACCCAAAAATAGGCCTGTGTTATTCTGATCTGAATAGATCTTTCTGTAACAAACAGCAAACTATGTAAGTGGCTGCAGCAGAAGTTTGCCCAAGCAAGAGCTGAAGACCATAGTAACAGGAGGTGTGTAGTTAACATCACATAAAAAAATCAGATAGCTATAATAACAAGAAACAACTGTTTTTCAAAGCATTAGAAACTTAGTTAAAATCTTCCATTAAGATCTAATAGAGAAAACACATTCCTTAGCAAATCAGGGATGTCCAAAAAAGGTGAAAGGTTTTATGCATCTTCCAAAATGAGAAGAAAATACATATTGAAACCATTACAACCTTGAAACCATTACAACCCTAAGTAAATTCAACCAAACACTCTAAAATATAGATTAATATAAAAAATTATTAATATATACTTATATATTGAAGTAATTGAAAGAGTTGTATTAAAGGAGAAAAAACCATCCAAACCAAAACAACAAAACCCCACACATCCTGACCTCCATTAACCATTGAATCAAATAAGTTGTTAATTACAAAAGGATAAGGACCCCCCGAGATACCTTCATACACAGATGATCAATAGGATGTGATAACATCCAATACAATCAAGAAACATTTGAGTTGAGCAGAGGATTATACATGAGGACTGGAGGATTATGTGACAAGACATTTCTGAATCTAGTAAACAGAAACCTCAGCATGCCAGCTGGGGAAAGTATGGTATGAGAAATGCAGTTGTGATGAATTAATCCCTGTGAAAACACTCAGATAAAAGTCCTCCACTATCTCGGACTAATTATTCAGCCCATCTTGAGGGAAAGAAGTGTGTCCTGCTGCTTTTGAAATGTGCAATTCCAAAAGTCTGCTATCTAATTTTTCCTATAACAATTAACTTACTGCCATTGTAAGTACCGTTTATCTAAATCAGGACATTAGAGAAGCTGCTATGCCGATACACCTCACTTTTTTTGAAGTTCTACCAAATTTTGCTAGTCTTAATCCAATAATCCTCATTTTACTTGCATACAACACTTCTTGCAAGGATTTTGTAAAGAAACACTTCTTTTATTTCTCATCATGGTATGCCTTGTGACATGTTCTACCATCATAGAATCATAGAATCACAGAATCATAGAATCCTAGCTTGGAAGGGACTTCAAGGATCATCTAGTTCAACCTTTCTAGGTAAGGGCACAATCTAGACAAGATGGCTAAGCACCTTGTCCAGCTGACTCTTAAAAGTGTCCAATGTGGTTGAGTCAACCACTTCCCTGGGGAGATTATTCCAATGGTTGACTGTATTCCATTTCCTTTGTTTTCCAATAGATGTCTCTACAACTTGCTTTTTGAGACTTCTCCGAACTCATATCAACCTCTTACAGCTACATACCTCAGCTGAGCTGAGTGCCTTACATGCTGCTGAGGCCAACTGTATGAGGTTCAACAAAGCCAGTTGCCAGATCCTGCACTTTGGTCACAACAACCCCATGCAATGCTACAGGCTTGGGGAAGAGTGGCTGGAAAGCTGCCCAGCAGAAAAGGACCTGGGGGTTTTGGTTGACAGCCAAATGTGAGCCAGCAGTGTGCCCAGGTGGCCAAGAAGCCCAATGGAATCCTGGCTTGTATCAGGAACAGTGTGGCCAGCAGGAGTAGGGCAGTGATTGTGCCCCTGTACCCAGCACTGGTGAGGCCGCACCTTGAATACTGTGTTCAGTTTTGGGCCCCTCACTACAAGGACATTGAGGCACTGGAGTGCGTCCAGAGAAGGGCAATAAAGCTGGTGAGGGGTCTGGAGCACAAGTCTGATGAGGAGCGGCTGAGGGAACTGGGGTTGTTCAGCCTGGAGAAGAGGAGGCTGAGGGGAGACCTTATTGCTCCCTACAGCTACCTGAAAGGAGGTTGTAGTGTGGTGGGTGTTGGTCTCTTCTCCCAGGTAACAGGCAACAGGATGAGGGGAAATGGTCTAAAGTTGTGCCAGGGGAGGTTTAGATTGGACATTAGGAAAGTATTTTTCAGTGAAAGGCTTGTGAAGCATTGGAACGGGCTGCCCAGGGAAGTGGTTGTGTCCCCATTGCTGGAGGTATTGAAAAGATGTGTAGACGATGTGCTTAGGGACATAGTTTAGTGGTGGACTTGGCAATGCTAGGTTAACAGTTGGACTTGATGATCTTAAAGATCTTTTCCAACCTAAATGATTCTATGTTCAACAGGTTTTATGCAAGATTACCAGTGCTTCAAGGTCCAGGGTAGACTGTTGTTATTCACTCTTAATATTTTTTTTATTTAATTAGAAGGAATTGTTCAGTTATTTTATCATTTCCAATTCTGGTGATATGGCAGTATATAGACATACTTCAAATATTAATAAAATGATAAAATGAAAATTTTTAACCTTTCCTTAATCACTATTATGTGAAAAGTCAGGGTGAATATTCATATTTGATGCTTAAGACTGTTTGGATCTGTCCAGTAGAATCCCTTCCTGCTGACAATCCAGTCTCTGTCTCTTTGAGAAAGCAGAAAGGAGTTTGAATTCCTTGTTATTCCAATTACGCAGGACCCAGAAATGGGGGATAGATGGACACCCATCATGATTAAGCTCATCAGTTTAATTCCCCAGATTTGAGTCTGCCAATGATAGAAGATTTTTAACTGAGATTAATTTGTTGTGCTTGCAATGGTTTGGAAATTGCATAATGAAGTATAATCTGTTTCTTAGGAGCAACACAAGAGGAGGGTTGGTTGCTATAGAATTTCTCACACTGCCTCATCAATTCCTCATTTCCCAAAGAAAAAGACCCACCATAGTATTTATTGTCAATCTATCAGTTTATGCCTTTGCTTTAATTCTTGTTTTACTCTGAAAATTCATGTGTACTTACAGCAGGTATAGTGTCATTCTTTAGGATTCCACATTTTTCAATCGTATTCTCTGTCCTGCTGTCTAGTTGCCCTCTCCTAATAACTTTTATACCCTTCTGTCAAATATAATTGAAACTGGTCAACAGGATTGAGTCTCAAGGCACTTAAGTTCCTACAGGTGTCATGAAAATTGGTGTCTGGACAGAGAGAAAAATCCTGTCATCTCCTGAGGGAAAGGATGAAGCACAGGCAAAATTGTTCTCTTTCCATGTGGCCATCCAGCCAGTACACACACATCCTAGGTAGACACAGTAGATGCTGGCTTTGCCAAGTACCGGTTTTGGACTCACTGCAGAACCTTGGTAGGAATCTAATCTACCTTAGTTAAGGTATCACTAATCACATCCTACGTCTCAATTTCACTGACTACCATGGAGTTGATTTGCTCAGGGGTACAGATGCAAGATGTTGCCAATGAGCTGACAAAAAGACTTGTTCCTCTCTGAAAATCAGAAAAGGCAGGCACACAGGTTCTCCAGCGTGCAAATTTCCAGTACCTCTCTCATCCCACCGAACCAAGAGGTGAGAATACAACTTGGACCCATGTGAGAAACTCTCCTGCTTAAACCTATTAAGAACCATGGACCGTCTTCCATTTGCAAAGTCTAAAAAATGCTGATCCTTTGTTCTGTGTCTCTTGTCTTTGCTTCATGCATGGTGTCCAGCTCTTATCAGAAAAACACCCCTACTTTTTTATCAAACTTCAAACTTGTAAATCACTACTAATCACATGTGCTGGTTTTGTCCGGTAAAGAGTTAAGTTTCTTTATAGTAGCCAGTATGGGACTATGTTTTGGATTTGTGCTGACAACAGTGTTGATAACACAGGGATGTTCTCTTTATTGCTGAGCAGGGCTTACACAGAGTCAAGGCCTTTTCTGCTTCTCACACCACCCCACTGGCAGAGAGGCTGGGGGTGCACAAGAAGTTGGGAGGGGACACGGCTGGGACAGCTGACCCCAATTGACCAGAGGGATATTCCAATACCATATGACATCAAGCTCAGTGTATAAAGCTGGGGAAAGAAGAAGGAAGTGTGGGATATTCAGAGCAATGGTGTCTGTCTTCCCAAGTGACTGTTACGCCCTGCTTCCCTGGAGATGGCTGAACACCTGCCTGCCTATGGGAAGGAGTGAATGAATTCCTTGCTTTGCTTTGCTTGTGCGCGCAGCTTTTGCTTTCCCTATTAAACTGCCTTTATCTCAACCCATGAGTTTTCTTACTTTTACTCTTCTGATTCTCTCCCCAATCCCACTGTGGGGGAGTGAGCGAGCGGCTGGGTGGTTCTGAGTTGCTGGCTGGGGTTAAACCATGAGAACACATTAAACTGAGTTAAGCCACACATTATTTTGTTTGCAGTTTGAATGCTGATTTACTAGAGCTTGTGTTTATTTAAAAATTCTTGTAATGACCAACCTGGGTTTTGCTACTGCCTCCCAATATAGCTAAAAAATGATGAGCTGATGGTTCGCTAAACACCTGACTTGTTTCAGCACTTCTTTCGGCACACTTCATTTTTAATATACTGCTGTTATAAGTGTCTTTTTCCTACCTTGTTCTATACACGATGAGGTCAGGTCAATGAACAGCTGAAGCCTCTTTTTTGTTTTCCCCCTGAGTCAGTAATATTGAATGTATTGTTTGTGAAAGGTTTACAGCTGATAGCAAAAATAGAGGTAGCACTAATCTGGCCTTTTGCTGTCAGAGCAACTTGATTCTGAATTCATTGCATGAGGGTGAGACCACCATCTCCTGGGTAATAAGTCAATCCTATCTTTCTGTTCATTGAGCCCATAGACTTCCTTTGCCACATTAATTCCACTTGAACTATAATAACCTCCTGGCTGGCAGCTGCTATTGATAAATCACAAGAGAAACTGGCAAATCGACATTGGAGGTGGACAAGCAAATGTGAACAATAGAAAAATTCATAATGAAGTGTGATCAATAACTAGCATTGTCAGGAAAAGAAAACAAACCCAAAAGCATTGCTTTTTTTCTGATTTCAGTCAGATAAGGACATTCTAAAAGCAGTCAGGCTACTGGAGATGTTGAATACCCGGTACTATTTTACCTCAGGCAGAATTTTTCAATCAACTGTTAGATAATTAAATATGAAACAATCCAAATTACATTAACCAATCCCTGATTTCAGTCCAATTTACAGACATCATCATAATACTTTGTTCTTCTGTCTCTTTGTCTATCTTTGCAGAGTTTTATGCTTCACTTGTGCAGCAGCTCTCAAGAACCTGCTCTGGAGGATACCTGCTCTATTCAGTGAGTTCCTGAATGATAATAGCCAGGCTGCCAAGAACAAAATCATCGATGGAGGAAAAATGAAACTTGCAACCTACTTGTCCATAACTGGAGAACATAACCATCTATTTTCATTACATGCCATCCTCACCTTCACCTCATTTTAAGTTTCCCATTGCATTCTATACACTGTGTCTTTTCCCCAGTGGTCATGATCTTCAAAAACTCACAGCTCTGTATAACTTCATTTATGCAAGCAATCTAACTGAAATCAAAAGGACTATATGCAGCTAATGAAAATACACACGGTTTATATCCCCTTGAGAGACAAAGGACTTAATGATCTCTTCAGGAGTGGATTTCATCTTGTAAAATGCTCATGGCTCTCATAATTCCAGGATATCATGAACCTGGGTGAGGAACTTGTTCATAATTGGTAAAGCTGATCAAAATTTGGCAATTCCTTCTGTGAAATGTATCCCCTATGATCACAGTCTGATTTAAAAGAAAACAACAAAAACCTAAAAACTATGCTTAAACAGGGCAAGCACCTTGAATTATTATTAGAAGAGGAAAACAGATTAGCTGGTTGATATTTTCAATTTAAATTTAATATGGATGTTTCTCCTAATAAAAAGGCTCATACATGTCATTTGAAAGAAAATTATTTGAGTTCTTGTTTTCTTTTTTTCTCTAGTACACCTTGGAAAACAGGTATTTTTTAAATAAGTTCATTTGGTTTTGAAACTTCCCATGAAAAAAGAACATTTCCCACAGTCTATGCTGATTAACTTCCCCATTGCCACATGGCATTTAATTTACTAATTGAAAAACTAGTGTGATAGTCAAGCAAAGTATACATTTCGCTTTGAATGTGCTGTTGTCAATGCTCATTTTTACCCCAGCTTAATATCTTACTCCTATTGCTGTGAAAGTTTTGTACTTTGTGCTTGCTAACCAACTACATGTTTTTATTTCCTTCCTTTCTTTTCCAATAAAGGGTATGGGAAATTCTGGTGATGAGGAGTTAGTGCATTCTTAGGTGTAACAGGCATCAACAATCATGGCACTGTTTAAGGCAAGGGATTACAGTTTCAATCCCTGCCCCATCTCAGTTTTTATGGGAGTGTTTGAACAAGTTCCACTGCAGCTCAGTACCTCAGTTTCCAATGTGTAAGAGGAAAATGTTTGGGTTTTACCTCACTGGTTCTTGTAGGTAACATTTTCATTCAGGAACATGAGATGCTATCATGGAGGCCACTTAAATGGTGCCTCAGAGTGCTGCCTCGCTTGCGATAGGACTAAGACTTGGTACTGGGGCAGTCCTCCTGTGGAGACCGATGGCCACATGGACCAGTGGGACATGACATATAGAATTTCACACTGAATAACCCCTGGAGATTAGAAAGATAAAGCAAGGTGTATTGAGAGATCAAGAGTGCTGAATAAAGGCTGAAAAAAAGAGAAAGAGGAATGCTTTCACTCCACTGGGAAGATGAGAACTACTTAATATGTTGGTGGGCATCCCTAGAATGGATTTTTAATCAACAACAGTTCTCATTTACTGGAAGAGTGAGCCTATGAATAGACTAATACTACTGAGTGACATTACGGGCCATTCGTCTGCTTAAGTTGTCTGAAAATTTCAGCCACCAGTGAAGGATTATTATTGATTTTCAGGCTGTCTTTGTTAAATACC
Source organism: Nycticorax nycticorax (assembly GCA_023375905.1). NCBI lineage: Eukaryota > Metazoa > Chordata > Aves > Pelecaniformes > Ardeidae > Nycticorax > Nycticorax nycticorax. Next base: position 11,117,957 of record JAKFQP010000061.1, on the reverse strand, counting down.
TGATATACTGTACCACTCTCTTATTCCCCTCTCCCTCCATTGTCACTGATATTAAAATGAAACCTGCCTATTATCAAATCAATCATGCTTGATAAAACTACTCAGAGTAAGGTGATGTGCATCATATTTACCCACTGAGACTGAAAGGTGGGATTTCAATCATTCAGAAAATATGCATTTATTTATTTATTTATTGCTTTTGGTAAGCTGGGAACTACTGCAGCAATTAATTACAGCTCTTTAACAGATGCTATAAGAGGCAGAAATGATTGTATTGTGGTTGAGATGCTGAACTGAGACTCAAGAGCTGTCATTTATGTTTCTGGTTTTGGCAAAGGCTTCTCATGTAACCTTAGGAAAAGTGATTCATTCCTCTGGACCACAGTTCTGGTAACAAAATATTAGCTACAAATTTTCTGTAATTTAAAAACTAAAGACAAAACACCACTTTTCTTGGGTAGGCAGCTATGCAGACAGATAAGAAACGGGGATATAGGAAAAGTCATGGTTAAAGAGAGAGGGTTTGTCATAGAAAATATAAAGAAAAATATTCCTAAAAAACAGACCTTTTTAAAGTTATGGTAAAAGAATACAAACAATAATCACACATTCCTCTTGTGAACACTGAAAATCATTACATATTTTGGTTTTTCATGAAAAACAGAGAGCATTTTTGGGGGAAAAAAAAAAAGGAAAGTAACAGAAAAGTTATATTCTATGAACAAACGATAGAGATTTGTTTTCCTAATATATAAAATGGAAGCTCATCTTGATGTCACATTCATCCAGCCTTTTCCAGGTAGCACCACTGATCCAGTTTCTAGGCCTTGTTTCTCTTCTCCTGTTGAGAATATGAAAGTGCAGGACTTCCTCCAGCTATCCACAATCCCCCACAACACTGGATTACTCCAAATAGTCTGAGCTTCAGACTAAAATCTGCAAAGAAACATCCACTCTCCTCTCCTCTCCTCTCCTCTCCTCTCCTCTCCTCTCCTCTCCTCTCCTCTCCTCTCCTCTCCTCTCCTCTCCATCAATCAGTTTACATCTCAGTTAGGCAAGATCCTGAAGAATATATGTTTATTTTTGGTTTTTTCTTAAAAAAAATAATCTTGCACACCTCTTTAATTTACATACTTTATTTCTCTTCATCTGCTCAGTGTATCCCAGTTACTGCAGTCAGTAATCCATCTTCCTACTACATTTCATCAGTCTGTGATTCAGGAAGTTTAATCTGAAGTGTATAACAGAAATAAAAACAACTCTACTGCCATGGTTTCAGAAGGCAAGCTGTTACCAAAGTGACCTTTTCCACTTCACGTTTTCATTTACAATCAACTAGAAATGGATTTATGCTCATATTGAACTCCTTTGGCATTCCAACTTACTGCTTCTGTGCTTATTCTGTGTGTTACAGCCTCCCAGTTACAATGCCCACCCTTGATTGTCTTGACTTCATTAACCTTAGGGGTCCATCTGCAGCATCCTAAGAGCACCACAATTACACCATACACAGTGTGTGGATTCCTTGGGCTTTAATAGCCTACATTACCTATCTAATTGCTTGCCATGGCCTACACTCTCACATGTTTGTGCTACACGTGCCTCTTAAAAAGCTTCAAAACAAACAGCATCTGCAGCTCTCTCAGTTACAGCATGGACACAACCAAGCTAGTCTACAGCTTCTAAGTCTGGAGGAAACTTAGAGATGATAAAAGCCCTCCACTTCAGCAACGAGCAACACAAGGCAGTTGACTCAGCAAGAAGTAGATCAAAATGGGCAGAGAAAGGACCTCACATGATGTAAAATACAGTGGCAATGCCAGTGTTAGGAATGGTAATTAAGATCCATAATATTTGGGTGTGGGTGTGGGTGTGTCTTTTTTATTCTTTTTTTGTCAGTAAACAAGATATGAGAAACTTACGTTTCATCTTTATTAGTTTGAGCCTAACTTGACTAGGTTACAAGTAATGAACATTGCACTAAATGTAATTTTTTTTCTCCTCTCTTCTGTTGTTTTAATAGTCTGTCTAGTACTTTTAAGCATGGGGAGGTTTTCAGAGCTTATGTGTTGCCACCAACCATTCTTTGTCAAGTCCAAGTTGGTTTGCCTGCACTTGATAATAGGAAAATATTTTTATGCTTGACTGCCAGAGGTTATCTTCACACTATAGAACACATACATGTCTTTTCTTTGGGCTCAGTGCCTTGAGAGTTGACTGGAGAACAGTACCTGATTCTGCAGTCAGACATTCAGGAAGGTGGAGTGGCCTCCAGGCAAGCCTCACACAGGGTCAGGCACAGAAGACAGCTGTCCTCTTTGTCTTATGCTGAGTGCCGGCCAGGGCAGCCGGTTTCATTGTCCCTTGGGAAAAAATCCATGGCTGCTGCATGGCTGTAGAAAACACATGGCTGTCTGTGCACACTTGGTAAGGATTCAAAAGAGGACATGATCTTTCCAGTTCTTATATGGGCCAATCCTAGTTAACAATATATTCAAGTATAATTTTTGGTCTTAGGGTGAATTTTATGAGCTGAAGCAATCCCAGGTAACCATCATGCAACCATGAGCTTTTATCCTCTTTTGGCAGAGAGGAAAGTGTCCAGAAGAGAGGACATAAGATCTAACAGTCACCTAACCTTAGGAGGTTTCAAGACAATATATGCTTGGGAATATACAATCCAGGGCCAGTGTCTGCATGTGTGCTCAGCATTCATGAGCCAGGAAAAATCCCCAGGAATGATCTAACCTAGCAGCTCAAGCACAGACAGTCAGATGGAGATTTCACATTGGGAGTCTAATTCTGGGTCATTATTACTCTGTCATCTCGGATATAGTAAAAACTCAGAAAAAGCATAAACACAAAAAAAAAGAATCAGGAGTTTGAACAGGTGTAAAAGGACAGAAATTCTTCTTCCTGGGTTTTCCAAATGGCAAAGGTCCAATCCTGACTAGCAAATAGCTTATAGGCAGATGTAAGAAATAGAAGGAAAAAATACATATTTCATTGAAGACCTGTATTTACTCTAACAGACTTGAATTTCTCAGTCTGTTTCTCATATCTTAGTATTAAAATCATCAGAGTTTTAATACAGTTTGGGCAGTGTGTGGACACATGTCCCAAGAGAAGGCTTTCTACATTGAACGGTCAATAACCTGGAGGATGCAGCAGTAAACTCATGTCCCCTTCATATGCCATGTTACAAATAGGACTAGATCACATAAGTAAAGCAGCTGATGATTGTTACTGATACAGGAAGATGTAAGATTTTTTTTTTTAATATTCTGATTATAAGACTACTGTTGTAAGTGACACAACTTTCTTTAATAAGCCTGTAAATTCCTTTTGGCAGAAAAGATGTTTGCAATATTTCAGTTCTATCAGGAGATCTTTATCCTCCTTAAATGTAGGCTTTTCCCAAGATATGTTACATTTATCTTGAAATATTTCTATTAAACTAATCTTTTCAATAGCCTTATACATTGTCTACATTTGCTCTGACTCATCCTGAATTCTGTGATTAAAAATGGAAAATATTTTCTTAGCAACAGACCTTATATGCATTAGTTTCTGTAGCTTCTGCAATGAACTGGTTCCCTTAGCTAGTTTTCTCCATTAGCAAAGTTACCTGAAGTCTAACAGCATAAATAAGCAGTGCCTATATAAGAAGACATAACCAAGTATATTTTTATGGCCTTTGTTTCTCTTACCCTGCAATATTGTCTGACATGTAGAAGGAGATATCCTCTCGTATTAAATTTCTTTTTCCACTTGGATTCACCTAATTTTTCTTCTTATGTTTCTTACTGAAATGAAATACACATGAATTTGTCCTGGTCCCTCTCTCCAGTGTAGCGATTTGCCCATAGCTGTTTGGAAGAACATATTTCAGCCTTTTACTGAATGGGCCATTTATGAGGTGTTATGGGCTCCTAAATAATAGTTCAGTTAGCCTGAGAGGAATGAAGGAGGTTGATACCACAACATGAGTGAGGTCTATGAAGTAAAGACAGCAGCTCTGCCTGACTCAAGTCTCCCCGTGGCAGGACTGCCAGTGCGCCAGGGTGCTGGGAAGAAGAATTTGTTACTCATTGCTATTCCAGGTATTTTGTAGCAGTATGTGCCCAAAAGGTTAGGTGGAAGATTTGGTCTTTCTTGGATGACCTCTGAGACCAGAACCCAAGACACTTACAGAAACAAATATGCTGGGTCCAGTGAGTTTGTTAACCAAAAATGCAGGTTACCCAAGGAAGCAACCGAGAACTACTATTCCGAAGATTTTCAATACCCAGTCGTTTATACCCTTTTTTCCCTGTAAATTTCAGATTTTTTGTTGTCCAAGTAAAGCAGCTTGTTTATAGATTTTAACACCTGATTTAAGTCTTTTTCAAAACTACAACACTGCTGCATTTTAAGCAAACTACACCTGGAAGCATCGTAAGGCAACAGGAGAAACTGGTAGTGCACATGTTGTATTTAAATAGCACTTATATGTTCACAGTGGATTTATTAATAGTTTCACTCAGAAAGGAGGGAGATAAGGTATGAATTCTTAACAGCATTAGAATATATATATATCAATAGGTTAAAGTCCTAAAATTATTCCCACTGTATATACTGTCTCGTCGTGGCCTCCAAGAGTCAAAGAGCCATTTATTTTACACCTTTGCAAGAACGAGGCTAGTTGATAGAGACAAAAAAATCTCTCACAATTTGATGGCTAAATCCTCTCTTCTGCAAGAACACTGATACAATATCCAGTAGTTGAGAATTTACTGTGCTAAATTGCTAGGTGCTTAATAATACCTTTTCTTCTAACACAGAAGTTCTGTACTATTATTATCAAAGTGTCTGTAACAGAGTTTCTTTTGGAGCATGAGACATTGTCTCTAACAAAAGCAGTAAGAAAAACAACAACAATTCTATAATGCTCTACTCCAATTACCTTTGTATCAAAAAAAACATAACTAGAGAACCTGGGGATAGCATCATTCATTGCTAATAGGAGCAAATATTTCAGTACTTGGTAAGCACTTTTCCCCCTTTCAAACTAGTAGCAATAAAAAATAAAATGTAAGCAAGCATTTGTGCACTTTCTTTGTGGCTTTATGTATTACCCCAGAAGCTTTTATTGGTAGAAGGACCCAGTGGCAGCATCAGAAAAGCCATGGCCACCAGGGAGTTGTTCTGTTGTGGCAGGACTGGAGACAAACTGAGGAAACCACAAAAAATGAGAAGGGAAACGGCTGAAATTTCTACCTAAGTGAAAGCAGCACCTTCTGTGTTTGTCAGATGCCCTGTGCTGCTTTTCTTCTCAACAGGCATCCTGACTGATTTTTTCTGGAATGGGGAAAATCATGAGATCAAAGATTTGCTCTTAATTTTTCTGGCTGCATGGTTCTGAATATATTTCTTTACATTTCCTCTCTCCCATTTCCTCATTTGTAATGTTAAGATTTGCAAAGACTTTTCAGCATGTTAATAATAATGGTTTTCTACATGAATCTTCATTTAACACTGATCAGAGGAAACTTAGAGGGGAAAAAGGCAGATTCTCAGATGATGTAAATCAGTATAGCTCCACTGTTGCTGTTGCACAACTGCTGAGACTCTGGTGCACAGACCTCATAAAGTACTACAGTTGCAAAAACAATGCCAAAACATGCATTTTGTTACTGCAAAGGATTTAAATAGCCAGGTAGAAATTGCCCCTCCAACAAAGATAGAAGGAGCTGCAGCTAAGATAGCCCATCTTGCAAGGGAGCACTTCCATCTTCTTCACGTGCAACAGCTGTTACTCCATAGGCCAGGTGTGCCCATGGGCCCCTTTGTGAAGAGACTTCCCCGCATATAACCTAGACTGCTGCAACAGAAACCTCTGACTGATAGATGAATAAATAAACCTCTCCTTTTGAGAGAATTTCCTCCCTGAATATTTCTGTCTACATATTACAAATACATTGGGAAAACTAATAAGGGCATTAATTACATCAGTCCAGACAGCACTAGCCATACCAATATTATCAAGCCATGATATATAAAGCACAGCATCACCCTTTCCATCTCCGTGCTGAAAGTTGCTTTCCCCTGTAATGACAGGTTGAGAAGTACTCAGCTATTCTTTGAGTCAGTTGTAGAAACCAGCAGGATAAGACATTAACAAGCTTAAAAGGTATTACCTGTCTAGCCCTACCAGGAGGTTTATGCTGACTGTAGGGGTTTCACATATCTCTTATACTTTCATGAGGGAATTAGTTAAAATTGCCATAGTGGAAAGTATTTGATTTAGATTAATCTCGCTTTCTCAAGCAGTGGAGACTCATTACTCTGATTGGCTGTTCTACCCATACTGCCCTTAATGCTCTAACTATATACTCAGGAAAAAAGCCTTCAGTTCAAAGCTCTTGATGGATAAGTAAAATGGATCATTATTATCTCTTCAAGAAACCTTTAAAAGACTTAGAAGAATAAACTGAAAAATATATACCTCCAGCATTCAGTCTGGGCATACGTCATTTATGCTTTCTTAGATGACAAAATCTCTCATCTTGAGAGCAAAAGAGTGTTAAATGTTAAACTTTTAACCTAAGAAATAACCCTGACAATCTTGTGGTGCTGATGGGATTCGTCTCCCGTTTCTAGCATGACCACACTGCAGGAGGTGGGATGTCCAAGGAATGCCTTGGTTACTCTACCAAAACACAGTGTATTTCCACACTTTTAAATATTTTAGTGTGACTCTTCAGTTCTGCCTGTAGATACAAACTGCAGACCTTTCCAGGCATGAAACTGTCAGAGGCATTAATGGGTACATACAGGAAAATGAGAACTTCAGTGCCAGAAGCCCTCTGCCACTGTAAGGACAGGATACTCTCAATCATTTTGTTTGGAAGCAGGTGCCAATCAGCAAAGCTTCACAATGCTGATGCAAGGGTGAGTGCCCAATTATGTTTTAATGCCTAACCTTTTAGCCACGCAGGCTGCTAAATCTGTGGCGTGCAATAAAAACATCTGTTTTGTTCCTTTGGACTGTGGCTTGGGCTCAGTTTTCAACTGTCTTAAAAGAACAGGTGTACGAATGGAATAGGCATTTCATGGTACTAAAGACTTTCAAGTGATCTAAAACACTACATGTTTATCTTTCTTTATGGCTTAGACACATTTTTAAGTCATAAGACATCCATTGATCTTGCTGAGATGGTTTTTAACAACTACCAGGATTATTAACAGATCAGTGCAAGGTTGATATCACCAACCAATAATTCTTGCAACTGTATATTTATAAGATCCCCAATGCTAATTTCTTAATGTCAGAATTACCTCCAATACGGTGATTCAGAGGCAGACGATCTGACAGAGGAAGCTACATTTTTAAAAGTGCTATCAGAGATAATGTGTGGAGCCTTGACCTGATTCAATTAGAGCTTTGCCCTTATGTTACCCAAGGGCATATTATCCAGCATTTATAAAGACATTGGCTTGGATAAATGAAAGAGAAAAAAAGCACTATTGTTTACTCAGCAGGAGATGGGCTGTGGAAAGGGCTAGATTACCCTCTTGTACAGACACACAATCTTATAAACACACACTTGCACACACACACACAGAGGCACACACATGCATAAAATCCCTCCAAAATCTCCTCGAAGTCCTGCCCATTACCGTAATTACGTATTTTAAATACAAGAAACAAAGTTGGGCAATTTTTTTATTTTTTTTTTATTTTTTTTTTTTGGTGCAACAACCAGGCCCATTTTCGGTGGTTTATATACACGTAATTAGCAGTTTAATTTCCTCTGAGGCTAAATTAGCCCTATGATTTTATTTAATAACAAGGAAAATTTACTGCCAGGGCTGAGGTTGCAGTGCCAGCCTCAGCTCTGCACTGCCCTCTGCTGTCTCCCGAACACTCACTCTGTCCAGTTCAACCTCGAGCACCACAACTGCAAACTGCACTCTGCATGCATGGAAGTCGCCTGAAGGAAAGGGTGAGGGAACGTTATCCAGCTTAAAACTGCATTTAACGAGGGTTCCTCCCCTCCCTTTTTTATCCTCCAGCCACCAAAAATGCAAGAAACATATTCCTGTGATGGGTTTTTTTCAGCAAACTCCTAGATTATACTTGTTACCATATTAGCCAGATAACAAACCCTTTCACACAGTTTAGTTCAATTATAGACTACATTGTGTGCTTGTACACAGTCCATGAAGCTCAAGAAAATAATGTTGCACAAAGCGGCATCCATCATGCCTGAAGCAATATGATTACTCATGGTGTGCCTCATTCTTGCAAAATCTACTTCAGGCATTATATCACATTTTACTTAAAAGTATCTTTGAATAGGGAGAAACAAATCCATCTGTTGCAAGGGAGGGACATCTTCCCTTGGGACACACCATACTGACCACCAGTTCTTGTTAGAGAAGTTAATTTGTCAGCTAAGAGACTGCCTGCTACTCTCATCTAAAAGGATCGCTCTTCTAGATGTCTTATACATCCACCTCCAGAAGCACCGTTTGCATCTGATGACTTTTATACAGCACCTTTCATCCAAGCAGTTCAAAATGCAGGGCAGACCTTATAAATTGATTATACATGAATGATAGTAATCCTGATGAACATCAATGGCAAAACTCAAAATATGTAAAAAACACTATAGGTCCCCACAGAATACAGCGATTAATGTGTTCTGAGAGCTTATTTTCTTTGCTGCTGAAATGCAACCGCTTCTGGCATGGAAGATGACACACAGAGCACAGCTATACAAAAAAACAGTACAAGGAAGAAAAAAAAAAGAAAGACAAATAATCTTATCCAATATAATTGCAGAGGGAATTTTAAAAGAAGCAGAAAGTAAAGAGTCTACTGGAATTTAGCCAGAAATAATAGCCCTTTGTTTCTGATGTGCTTAAGGAACTACAGCTGGCATCACATTGGCTAATAAGCACAGAAGCCTGGCAGGAAATGAGATCAATTAATTTGAAGAATTGTATTCTGACTAGCTAGAGATTCAGGACCAGACTGCATCTTCAGATCTGCATGGAGAGGGACCCTGTGGAAACACAGAGTTAGCTCCTGGCAAACAAAACAGGCAGCTCAGTGACATCTAGCACACACAGTCCTGCAGTATTTTCATTGGGCTGGAGCCATGTGCAGGGAAGGACAGACTCCATGAGAAATTCGGAACTGTGGTTCCCTTTTCAGTCTTGACCAGTTTCAGGAAGCTATCTGGGAAAGGGTAGACTTGGAAGCTCTTTCTTGCATATGGAGAGCTGAGAAAAAAAAGGCACAAAGCCATTACAGAAGAAAAAAAACCTCTTCATTAAGATGGCCTTCATCTTTTGACAATATGTTAAATATGAATCTGGCCAGTAGCATAAACACAAATCCTACCATCCTGGTGGAAGACTATACTCTGGAAAGTAAACCTCACAGCCTTTCCCTTTCTTGGTTTCTTGGTTTCTTTCCCCTTTCTTGGTTATTGTGGGAAAGTATGATCTGGCCTTCATTAAGACCAACTCTAAGTCAAATAGCTCTTTATATCTCTTTCAAAATTGCAAACCAAAGAAGGTAGGTTCTTCAAAGACTTGAAACAGCTCGTCCAGAAAATTCGTCAACAGGATGCCTCAAGAACTTCTTATTTTCAAGTTCTGTTACTCAGTTCTGTCTCTCTGTGCTGTACTTATGATCTCCCCAGTTTGAGTATGAGAGCAGGAGGTAGAGTCCCACATTCTGATGGCCAGCATGCCTCTGGACCTTTTTCATCAATAAATGAGCAACAGAAACTTTTTTTTTTTAAGGGAGGAGATTATTTCTAGCTGCTATTGTCTTTGCCTAGCACAAAGAAATCAAACACAGTGCACTGCTATGCAGATCCATTGTTTCCTCTTCCTTCTTTTGCAGGATATTGATTGCTGGCACCTGAATTCTGGATCACTTAGATTTCAAAACAATGCAGGAGTTGAACATTGCAAGGCACAAGGATCTCAGTCATCCTTGCATGATTAATGAAACATCACAGAGTAATGGGGAGCAGCCAATAGGTTTCTACCCACTTACGTCCTAAATTTTGTTGGCTAAATGTCTCAGGAAATGATGCATGCTGAGAAACAATGCACTGCTTCTAGAAGCTCTGATTCAGTATTATGAAAGCCAACAAGTGGTAACAGGCAATTTGGCAAGATCATCAAATAGGGCTGGCTGGCTGGCTGGCATGTGGCAGGATCCTTGAAGGAAGAACATGGAAAATAAATGTCACCCACTTCCACCTGCTGCACTGCCTTGGGAGCAGAATCAGATGATGAATCCATTGTTGTAAAATGTGGGAGATGCTGTTTTGTAAGACACTGTGGACAGAGAGGAAAGGAGGTCAAGGAAAGAAGTACAAAATTTTCTCAGAGGTTGTGCCCCAATGGCTTGTTTTACATCTCCGAGGAAACACAGCCAGAAGGGACCGCTAGATCATCTCATCTCACCTCCTGTATATCACACACTTTAGAATGTCACCTAGTTATCTCTGTATTTGAGCCCATTAATTTAAGTCTAACTGAAGCATAAATTGTGTTTTGGCAAAAGCATTAATCACTTTCACTATTAGAAATGTGTGATCTCTTTCTGGTTTGAAATTGCTCCAAGGTCTAGCCATCAGTTCTTGTTTTGCATTTCTCCAAGGCCAAGCAGGACATTGTCTCACAAACAAAAACAAAGGACCTTGGAGCTCTCTTTAAGTGTGGTTACCGAAATGCACAAGGGACAATCACTGTCCTGGCTGCAGACTTATTCATTAATGCACGTCATTTAAACAGATTTCACCCCTTCTGCTCAAGTGAAAAACCAAAATAGCACTACAATATAAAGGTGTTCCCAAGAGATTTTCTGAAGTTGATCAGGAAACTCTTCATTTGCCTGGCTTTTCTGTCTGAATTACTTAAGCTTGTCCAGTCAAATCCTTTAGTAGCACTAGTTTAAAATATGCATATGCCAGTTCAAGAGGTTTTGTTTGGCCTTTATTGTTTGATGTGGTGGTTTTTTAAGGTATATGATATTTTAGTGAGGACACTAATGCTATGAAAATGCTAATTTACTCTGACAGCTCTTAGAGCAACGCATTGTCAAGGTAAGTGTCTGCCATGTTACTCCTGTTGATTTTAATGGAAATACTCAGCAAAAATCTTGGTGGATTCATCTCAGTAACTGTAGATGTTTGCAAAGTGTGTGTGTATGCCAGGCCCAGTTCTCTGGGCTCCATTTGCAGTCCCTGTAGAGATGGTGGCACATATAGCAATCCTTCGGACCTATTTTAGCCTTTGCTAAAATGAGGTAGTCTCAATGAAATGCGTCGTCCTTCCCACTGGCTACGTAAGGATGACTCTCCAGGTTGTGGGCATCCACCCTGTAAATGCCTAAGTTTGGATGGCATGAATCCCACTGCTTCCGTCCCACTAAGAATGACTTAAGAATTACCCTAGCCTTACTAGTATCGGACCTTTTTAAGCCACTGTTGCAGGCAAAGCAGTCAGAGATTGATGACTGGTAGAAGCCTCTCTGCTTCATGAGGTGTCTATGGCTGATACACAGATGTTGATTTTTGCCATACCCCAAGTTTCATGATCACCCGCCCTTGCTCTGCAGCTCATTGGGATCAGGAGCAGCCTGCTATGGGTTCCAAGTGCCTGCAGCTGAGCGGGATGCTCCAGTGTTATCAGAGTCCATCAGGGAGCCTAACTTTAAAGCACAGAGGAAGATTGTGAAGAATGTTTTACAAGGGCAAAATGCCCACACTGCTGGTTGGGAAAAAGAAGAGATCTGTTTTTCAGGATATTTTTTTAGGAATGGGTTTCGGAGGGACACAAAAGTTCACTGGTTCACATAAATCTCTTTATGAAAATAACAGAGAGGAGTGAACCTCAGAGCTGATGCAGGAAGTACTTCATATTATCAGGGCTGAAAACATGACAGCCAGATATACCCTTTCACTGTGTGTCATCCAAAGCTCTTTTGTGTTTCTAATCATATAGGAAACTAAGAAACCCTACTGGCAGGCAATAACCTTTAAACTGAAGCTAAATGAGGAAAGAACCCTATTTTTTTCATCTTACCCAATAACAACAAAAATCACCTATTACTTACTGCAGGTCAATAGCAGCACTGAATGCAAAGAAATTATTTTGAGTGATTAGAACAGAACGTGTGCTTCTCACTCAGTGTTTCTCCAAAGCAGCAGTTTTTCTGATTCATCCACAGGGTTGTGTTATATCATGTCATACAAAACTGGGTTTGATCTGACCTGCCACAAAACAAGTTACAATACAGCATAATCGATATCTAAAAAAATGGATCCTTATATGTATGCAGTACCATGCTAAGGATCTGGACAGCCAAGTATGATGACCCAAATTGCCATTTTGGAAATAAAAATACACTTTAACAGGTGTTTCTTCATCATTCCCACAGGATATGCCTACCTTATTCTCCTTTCCTCAGGATGGATCCAGAAAGCAGACAGACAAGCCCTGGGCATAACTCTACAGCAAACACTTATTGTTAAATTGTATTCAGGGATTGCCTGCCTCTGCTTCCCATGGTACCTCACAAGGCAGCAATGACTGTATTGCTCTGAAGGAGACCATTACCAACAATGGCTGCAACTCTGGTATGGGTGAGAAATGGAATTTCATTATAACTGCATTCAAAGGTATTTCAATCAGCACTGATTGCTGCCTCTTTTTAAAGAAAAAAATAATTTACTGAGTAGATTCAGTGGTTGTGGGAATCACACCCCATGATTTCCCACTCCCTGGTCTTTTTTCTCCTTACAAAAACAGAATGCACTCTCCTGCTCATCTTGTGGCACTGTCACTGTGCAGCCTGAAGCACTCAGAAGGCTAGATTTTGTCATGTAATTGAAAATAGTTAATAACCACACATTTGGGTTTGGGGTTTCTTTGTGGCTTTTTTTTGTTCAAATCAACATTAAAACAAGGTAAAGGAATTTAACAATTTAACTGTAGTGACAGGTATCCGTTGGAGAGGCTTGACTTCTTGTTGTCCATAAAATCAATTAATGGCATTTTCCTCAGTCCTGACCCACTGGTGTGCCTCTTCTCCTCTGAGGCACCACATCACAGAGTGGCGTTTGTCAGAATACAGCTGCCTCTTGTTCTTTAGCCCCTTAACCTGAAGTGCAAACTATGATGGCTGCACTTTGGAAGAAAGCATTCCCTTTGCTGGCTGAAACTGGACTGAGACCACCAGAAAAACCTGCTGGAATAAGTGACAGTAACTGCTGTTACCCTGGCATAGGTTTTGTCTAGAAGTGTATGAATTAAAAGAATCATACTATATAGCTCATCAGTAGTCTTCCTACTATTTCCCAGCCATACTTAGAGCAAAAAATAATTTTACAGAGCCAATGTTCAGCATAGAACTGTCAGCAAAACATTTTCTGTGACAGTGACCTAACACATAGCAACTGTGATAAATCCTTGTATTTTCTGTTCTTTTCTGGGCAAATATTTTTAAAATACATCTAAAACCAAAGAAAAATATGTATATGAAAATTCATACATATGTGTACATGTATGCAGGTACATAAATACATAACTGGATCTTTTTTTTTTAATCTATCTCTCTAAAGGCAATATTACTACTTTAAAGAAAAGCAAGTCTGTAATTACCGTCCTTCCACTACAAAAAGCTGAATTCAGTCTCCTCTTAAGGTCTGGAAATGAGAAAGCATGAAGATAACTCCAATCATCTTCCCTAGCAGCTGTGTATTCTCCATGAATTTCTCCACCTAGACCGATCCATCCACCCCAATCCCTTGGCCCCCAGGGCACAGTCGCATGCTCCGTCTATCTAAACGTGAATGTGTCGCCTGCTTCCAGGCTGCTCTCCCCACTCCCACACTGTATCACCAAAAAGGCAGCTGTGGCCTTTTAGGACCCTTAAAAATCAAAATGCCAGAAATAGGTGGGAGACATATACCCAGAATTTTCTGGAGCCAGGCATGGGCTGAGATCAACGCCCTGGACCGGCCACTGCGGAAGCAGCAAGCTGGCCTGCAGAGATTTAAAAAGAAATTACCCAATTAAGATGTAATGGCCCTCCAGCCTTCCCAGGCTGTGAATGAGAGCAGACATATTTACAATCACAGGGTATCATAAAACTCTATCCAGTTATATCAAATCAGCAGGGCTAAATTAGCCAGCAACATCCTGATTAGGTGCTGTGCCTGTGTGTGTGTGTGTTGGATGATTTATGATAAGATCGGTTAGGACTGTCAAAAGAGATTTTAAAATGACCTTCCAGGGGGGAAAAGGGTGGAAGGGAGGGATATTGAGGCTTCAGGAAGACAATTGTACTGCCTCACTGTGAAGGATCACAGTGAATAGAGGTGAAGAAAGATTACATTTGTCAATGTGTTTGTATGATGAATACTTATCTGCAGTCTCACACACACTCACACTCACACACACACATAAAGGAGGTAAAGTTCATTTTCCACTGAGGAGTTTTGTTATCATAGGGTTCCCTGTCACCATTTAATTACCCTTACAGAGGGATTTACCTTTTTTGAAATGAATCTTATTTATGCTTGTGAGCAGTGAAGGACCATGCGAGCACTGCAAAGTGGAGTCCTCTATTTATCCAAAGGTCAGAGATGATTGTAGGCAGGTGGTCCAATTACCCTGGAAAAAAAAAATCTTTCTTCTCCCATCCCTCTCCCCACCTCATTCTCTCCAGCTAGTCCAGGAAAAATAATAATCAGAAATTTAACCCAGAGCTGCGTAAAGGAGGCTGTCAGCCTTTTTGCTTCTGAAGAGAGCAGCAGTACAATTTGGTGTGAGTATAGCGTGTTCATGAATCCAAAACATAAATCACTGCCTTCATAATACTGCCGAGAAGGCAGGGGAAGAAGCTTCTTTCAGCCAGGAGAGTAACAGCAGCAGCATCTCAAAGGTGAGGGAGATTAGACGGGGTTTTTATTTGTCGCCATGCCTCCTGTCTTTCCTCTTCTCCAACCGCTCGTGGCATTTCTTTCCCTGATATGTGCCCTACCTCACGAACTCCTGGCCACCCTGAAATTTCTCAGCTGACCGCCCGAGCCCACTGGGTGTGACGCGCTCCAGAAAGGGCTTTCCATGCTTGTTAGTTCCTCCTGCTGCCGTAATCCTGCAAAGGAAATATTTTCACAGGGCAGTGATGCGTGGCAGCCTTCACATTCCCTAAAATATGGATGAGGAATGGTTTCAGTGATTGAGCACAAAATGAAAAACCTCTTATACTGGCTCCCCCAAAGAGAGAAGATTATCCTCTAGGCCATCATTACAGCACAGTAAAAAAAAATAAATATATAAATGATAGTACTTTACACCAAATGCAGCTTCTGAGGAGAACAACCTGCACCATGAAGACAAACACCCCATCAGCTCTTTATAAGCAAGACTGTACCAGCATTAGTTCTTAGGAAGCTATTGTTATGATGATGATTATTGTTGTTATTATTTTTTATTATTGTTATTGTTATTACTATTAATCCAGCTTTGCTAAGCAAATGAGAATCTTCACCTGCCTTCTATCTGGGATTTCCTGGGCACCTGAGGCTCTGCTGAATGATCTGATAAGAAGTGAGGGACAGCCAGGCGGCAGGTTCAGAGCCCTCAGTCACTCTGCAGGCCTGACTGCTAACCCCGCTCCGGTAACCCATTTAACTTCACCAGGTGTGTTCTGCTGCTCCCGATGCACTGTTTTTGGTGGAGGAAGAGAGGAGTGACAGCGTGGTCTGTGAGGACGAAGTGAGTTTTGCAAACAAGTCTTTCCTTGAGCAGAGCCTTATCCTTGTCAAACACGCCCGAGGTATGTCAAAGCATACTGTGTACGATCCAGTTCTCAGGTGTGAAAAGTGGTGGGAGTATATGACAAAGGAGGTCAGGTCATTTGGAAGGTGGAAAAAGTTGTAATTTAAGAAAGATTGGCTATCTGACTCTGGTTTTACAGGTACTATAGGAGTACAAAGAAGATTTTTAAACGATTCTATGATTGTATTGGCCTCAAGTTCCACCAGGGCAGGTTTAGGTTAGACATTAGGAAAAAATTCTTCACTGAAAGGATTGTCAAGCATTGGAATGGGCCACCCAGGGAAGTGGTTGAGTCACCATCCCTGCAGATGTATAAAAGATGGGTAGATGAGGTGCTTAGGGACATGGTTTATTGGTGGGATGGCAGGGTTAGGTTAATGGTTGGACTTGATGATCTTAAAGGTCTTTTCCAACCTAAACGATTCTATGATTCTGTGATTTACAAACCCTCTGGGGATATAGTGGGAAAATTCATGTCATTTAGGAAACCCTAAAAGGCAGTAACCCAACACTCTATCACCTTTCTACAGGGGCATTTCAGCCCAGTCATGCAGCAGCTGCTGGGTGACCAAGCAAGGCAATCACAAACAGCAGCAGTAAGAAACGCAGGGGCTGGAGAAACCATCCAGGTCCAGGTCCTCACTCCCCAAAGCATTTATAGAGTATTGTCACCTCAAACTGAGTGGTTTATTTTCTCCCCACTGTAAGATTTGGTGCCTAAATAATGTTCTATCTCAGCGTGAGTAGGTGACTTTACTAATTATACAAGCTAAGGTGCAGAACTGTGAGGTTTTGAGTTAAAAGACTGCCAGGTTCAATGTCAGAGACCTGTAGCTTTCTTTTCTGTAACTATTTTAGATAAGAATTCACTGGTATCACGTCTTGTATTCCTTTCCTTATTTGCTAGGACTTAGGAATGGCACATTGAAACTTCTAAAAGAAACAATGGGAGCCCTTAAAAAATACCTTTCAAGCAATTTCTCTGCAGGATTGAGCCCCAGATGAATACAATAAACTAGCTGAAAATAGATCTTTTCAATTTCCCACTATTTTAATATCACAGGCAACTTTTACACACTCACTAAACATTCACCTTCTTTCCCTTCATCTTTTTTGGATTGTAATTCTAANTTTCACTATTAGAAATGTGTGATCTCTTTCTGGTTTGAAATTGCTCCAAGGTCTAGCCATCAGTTCTTGTTTTGCACTTCTCCAAGGCCAAGCAGGACATTGTCTCACAAACAAAAACAAAGGACCTTGGAGCTCTCTTTAAGTGTGGTTACCGAAATGCACAAGGGACAATCACTGTCCTGGCTGCAGACTTATTTATTAATGCACGTCATTTAAACAGATTTCACCCCTTCTGCTCAAGTGAAAAACCAAAATAGCACTACAATATAAAGGTGTTCCCAAGAGATTTTCTGAAGTTGATCAGGAAACTCTTCATTTGCCTGGCTTTTCTGTCTGAATTACTTAAGCTTGTCCAGTCAAATCCTTTAGTAGCACTAGTTTAAAATATGCATATGCCAGTTCAAGAGGTTTTGTTTGGCCTTTATTGTTTGATGTGGTGGTTTTTTAAGGCATATGATATTTTAGTGAGGACACTAATGCTATGAAAATGCTAATTTACTCTGACAGCTCTTAGAGCAACGCATTGTCAAGGTAAGTGTCTGCCATGTTACTCCTGTTGATTTTAATGGAAGTACTCAGCAAAAATCTTGGTGGATTCATCTCAGTAACTGTAGATGTTTGCAAAGTGTGTGTGTATGCCAGGCCCAGTTCTCTGGGCTCCATTTGCAGTCCCTGTAGAGATGGTGGCACATATAGCAATCCTTCGGACCTATTTTAGCCTTTGCTAAAATGAGGTAGTCTCAATGAAATGCCTCATCCTTCCCACTGGCTACGTAAGGATGACTCTCCAGGTTGTGGGCATCCACCCTGTAAATGCCTAAGTTTGGATGGCATGAATCCCACTGCTTCCGTCCCACTAAGAATGACTTAAGAATTACCCTAGCCTTACTAGTATCGGACCTTTTTAAGCCACTGTTGCAGGCAAAGCAGTCAGAGATTGATGACTGGTAGAAGCCTCTCTGCTTCATGAGGTGTCTATGGCTGATACACAGATGTTGATTTTTGCCATACCCCAAGTTTCATGATCACCCGCCCTTGCTCTGCAGCTCATTGGGATCAGGAGCAGCCTGCTATGGGTTCCAAGTGCCTGCAGCTGAGCGGGATGCTCCAGTGTTATCAGAGTCCATCAGGGAGCCTAACTTTAAAGCACAGAGGAAGATTGTGAAGAATGTTTTACAAGGGCAAAATGCCCACACTGCTGGTTGGGAAAAAGAAGAGATCTGTTTTTCAGGATATTTTTTTAGGAATGGGTTTCGGAGGGACACAAAAGTTCACTGGTTCACATAAATCTCTTTATGAAAATAACAGAGAGGAGTGAACCTCAGAGCTGATGCAGGAAGTACTTCATATTATCAGGGCTGAAAACATGACAGCCAGATATACCCTTTCACTGTGTGTCATCCAAAGCTCTTTTGTGTTTCTAATCATATAGGAAACTAAGAAACCCTACTGGCAGGCAATAACCTTTAAACTGAAGCTAAATGAGGAAAGAACCCTATTTTTTTCATCTTACCCAATAACAACAAAAATCACCTATTACTTACTGCAGGTCAATAGCAGCACTGAATGCAAAGAAATTATTTTGAGTGATTAGAACAGAACGTGTGCTTCTCACTCAGTGTTTCTCCAAAGCAGCAGTTTTTCTGATTCATCCACAGGGTTGTGTTATATCATGTCATACAAAACTGGGTTTGATCTGACCTGCCACAAAACAAGTTACAATACAGCATAATCGATATCTAAAAAAATGGATCCTTATATGTATGCAGTACCATGCTAAGGATCTGGACAGCCAAGTATGATGACCCAAATTGCCATTTTGGAAATAAAAATACACTTTAACAGGTGTTTCTTCATCACTCCCACAGGATATGCCTACCTTATTCTCCTTTCCTCAGGATGGATCCAGAAAGCAGACAGACAAGCCCTGGGCATAACTCTACAGCAAACACTTATTGTTAAATTGTATTCAGGGATTGCCTGCCTCTGCTTCCCATGGTACCTCACAAGGCAGCAATGACTGTATTGCTCTGAAGGAGACCATTACCAACAATGGCTGCAACTCTGGTATGGGTGAGAAATGGAATTTCATTATAACTGCATTCAAAGGTATTTCAATCAGCACTGATTGCTGCCTCTTTTTAAAGAAAAAAATAATTTACTGAGTAGATTCAGTGGTTGTGGGAATCACACCCCATGATTTCCCACTCCCTGGTCTTTTTTCTCCTTACAAAAACAGAATGCACTCTCCTGCTCATCTTGCGGCACTGTCACTGTGCAGCCTGAAGCACTCAGAAGGCTAGATTTTGTCATGTAATTGAAAATAGTTAATAACCACACATTTGGGTTTGGGGTTTCTTTGTGGCTTTTTTTTGTTCAAATCAACATTAAAACAAGGTAAAGGAATTTAACAATTTAACTGTAGTGACAGGTATCCGTTGGAGAGGCTTGACTTCTTGTTGTCCATAAAATCAATTAATGGCATTTTCCTCAGTCCTGACCCACTGGTGTGCCTCTTCTCCTCTGAGGCACCACATCACAGAGTGGCGTTTGTCAGAATACAGCTGCCTCTTGTTCTTTAGCCCCTTAACCTGAAGTGCAAACTATGATGGCTGCACTTTGGAAGAAAGCATTCCCTTTGCTGGCTGAAACTGGACTGAGACCACCAGAAAAACCTGCTGGAATAAGTGACAGTAACTGCTGTTACCCTGGCATAGGTTTTGTCTAGAAGTGTATGAATTAAAAGAATCATACTATATAGCTCATCAGTAGTCTTCCTACTATTTCCCAGCCATACTTAGAGCAAAAAATAATTTTACAGAGCCAATGTTCAGCATAGAACTGTCAGCAAAACATTTTCTGTGACAGTGACCTAACACATAGCAACTGTGATAAATCCTTGTATTTTCTGTTCTTTTCTGGGCAAATATTTTTAAAATACATCTAAAACCAAAGAAAAATATGTATATGAAAATTCATACATATGTGTACATGTATGCAGGTACATAAATACATAACTGGATCTTTTTTTTTTAATCTATCTCTCTAAAGGCAATATTACTACTTTAAAGAAAAGCAAGTCTGTAATTACCGTCCTTCCACTACAAAAAGCTGAATTCAGTCTCCTCTTAAGGTCTGGAAATGAGAAAGCATGAAGATAACTCCAATCATCTTCCCTAGCAGCTGTGTATTCTCCATGAATTTCTCTACCTAGACCGATCCATCCACCCCAATCCCTTGGCCCCCAGGGCACAGTCGCATGCTCCGTCTATCTAAACGTGAATGTGTCGCCTGCTTCCAGGCTGCTCTCCCCACTCCCACACTGTATCACCAAAAAGGCAGCTGTGGCCTTTTAGGACCCTTAAAAATCAAAATGCCAGAAATAGGTGGGAGACATATACCCAGAATTTTCTGGAGCCAGGCATGGGCTGAGATCAACGCCCTGGACCGGCCACTGCGGAAGCAGCAAGCTGGCCTGCAGAGATTTAAAAAGAAATTACCCAATTAAGATGTAATGGCCCTCCAGCCTTCCCAGGCTGTGAATGAGAGCAGACATATTTACAATCACAGGGTATCATAAAACTCTATCCAGTTATATCAAATCAGCAGGGCTAAATTAGCCAGCAACATCCTGATTAGGTGCTGTGCCTGTGTGTGTGTGTGTTGGATGATTTATGATAAGATCGGTTAGGACTGTCAAAAGAGATTTTAAAATGACCTTCCAGGGGGGAAAAGGGTGGAAGGGAGGGATATTGAGGCTTCAGGAAGACAATTGTACTGCCTCACTGTGAAGGATCACAGTGAATAGAGGTGAAGAAAGATTACATTTGTCAATGTGTTTGTATGATGAATACTTATCTGCAGTCTCACACACACTCACACTCACACACACACATAAAGGAGGTAAAGTTCATTTTCCACTGAGGAGTTTTGTTATCATAGGGTTCCCTGTCACCATTTAATTACCCTTACAGAGGGATTTACCTTTTTTGAAATGAATCTTATTTATGCTTGTGAGCAGTGAAGGACCATGCGAGCACTGCAAAGTGGAGTCCTCTATTTATCCAAAGGTCAGAGATGATTGTAGGCAGGTGGTCCAATTACCCTGGAAAAAAAAAATCTTTCTTCTCCCATCCCTCTCCCCACCTCATTCTCTCCAGCTAGTCCAGGAAAAATAATAATCAGAAATTTAACCCAGAGCTGCGTAAAGGAGGCTGTCAGCCTTTTTGCTTCTGAAGAGAGCAGCAGTACAATTTGGTGTGAGTATAGCGTGTTCATGAATCCAAAACATAAATCACTGCCTTCATAATACTGCCGAGAAGGCAGGGGAAGAAGCTTCTTTCAGCCAGGAGAGTAACAGCAGCAGCATCTCAAAGGTGAGGGAGATTAGACGGGGTTTTTATTTGTCGCCATGCCTCCTGTCTTTCCTCTTCTCCAACCGCTCGTGGCATTTCTTTCCCTGATATGTGCCCTACCTCACGAACTCCTGGCCACCCTGAAATTTCTCAGCTGACCGCCCGAGCCCACTGGGTGTGACGCGCTCCAGAAAGGGCTTTCCATGCTTGTTAGTTCCTCCTGCTGCCGTAATCCTGCAAAGGAAATATTTTCACAGGGCAGTGATGCGTGGCAGCCTTCACATTCCCTAAAATATGGATGAGGAATGGTTTCAGTGATTGAGCACAAAATGAAAAACCTCTTATACTGGCTCCCCCAAAGAGAGAAGATTATCCTCTAGGCCATCATTACAGCACAGTAAAAAAAAATAAATATATAAATGATAGTACTTTACACCAAATGCAGCTTCTGAGGAGAACAACCTGCACCATGAAGACAAACACCCCATCAGCTCTTTATAAGCAAGACTGTACCAGCATTAGTTCTTAGGAAGCTATTGTTACGATGATGATTATTGTTGTTATTATTTTTTATTATTGTTATTGTTATTACTATTAATCCAGCTTTGCTAAGCAAATGAGAATCTTCACCTGCCTTCTATCTGGGATTTCCTGGGCACCTGAGGCTCTGCTGAATGATCTGATAAGAAGTGAGGGACAGCCAGGCGGCAGGTTCAGAGCCCTCAGTCACTCTGCAGGCCTGACTGCTAACCCCGCTCCGGTAACCCATTTAACTTCACCAGGTGTGTTCTGCTGCTCCCGATGCACTGTTTTTGGTGGAGGAAGAGAGGAGTGACAGCGTGGTCTGTGAGGACGAAGTGAGTTTTGCAAACAAGTCTTTCCTTGAGCAGAGCCTTATCCTTGTCAAACACGCCCGAGGTATGTCAAAGCATACTGTGTACGATCCAGTTCTCAGGTGTGAAAAGTGGTGGGAGTATATGACAAAGGAGGTCAGGTCATTTGGAAGGTGGAAAAAGTTGTAATTTAAGAAAGATTGGCTATCTGACTCTGGTTTTACAGGTACTATAGGAGTACAAAGAAGATTTTTAAACGATTCTATGATTGTATTGGCCTCAAGTTCCACCAGGGCAGGTTTAGGTTAGACATTAGGAAAAAATTCTTCACTGAAAGGATTGTCAAGCATTGGAATGGGCCACCCAGGGAAGTGGTTGAGTCACCATCCCTGCAGATGTATAAAAGATGGGTAGATGAGGTGCTTAGGGACATGGTTTATTGGTGGGATGGCAGGGTTAGGTTAATGGTTGGACTTGATGATCTTAAAGGTCTTTTCCAACCTAAACGATTCTATGATTCTGTGATTTACAAACCCTCTGGGGATATAGTGGGAAAATTCATGTCATTTAGGAAACCCTAAAAGGCAGTAACCCAACACTCTATCACCTTTCTACAGGGGCATTTCAGCCCAGTCATGCAGCAGCTGCTGGGTGACCAAGCAAGGCAATCACAAACAGCAGCAGTAAGAAACGCAGGGGCTGGAGAAACCATCCAGGTCCAGGTCCTCACTCCCCAAAGCATTTATAGAGTATTGTCACCTCAAACTGAGTGGTTTATTTTCTCCCCACTGTAAGATTTGGTGCCTAAATAATGTTCTATCTCAGCGTGAGTAGGTGACTTTACTAATTATACAAGCTAAGGTGCAGAACTGTGAGGTTTTGAGTTAAAAGACTGCCAGGTTCAATGTCAGAGACCTGTAGCTTTCTTTTCTGTAACTATTTTAGATAAGAATTCACTGGTATCACGTCTTGTATTCCTTTCCTTATTTGCTAGGACTTAGGAATGGCACATTGAAACTTCTAAAAGAAACAATGGGAGCCCTTAAAAAATACCTTTCAAGCAATTTCTCTGCAGGATTGAGCCCCAGATGAATACAATAAACTAGCTGAAAATAGATCTTTTCAATTTCCCACTATTTTAATATCACAGGCAACTTTTACACACTCACTAAACATTCACCTTCTTTCCCTTCATCTTTTTTGGATTGTAATTCTAAATGAAATATTACTTATAGAGAGATATATTCTGTGTAAAAAATTCAATTACATATGCAGGGTTAAAAAGGGTTTTTTTAAAGATATTGCTTATCTTACAGAAAAACAATCTTTAACACACAAAGTTTAATCATTGAAATTTTAATTATTATATTCCATAGCTTGTGCTTAACTATAAAAAGTTACATTGCTAGTAATCTTCTTCGCGCCAGTAATCCTCTGTAAGATGGATGAATGACATATCATTCTCTTTAAGTAATAAACGCGTGGTAATATTGCACTTGTATCTTAGTGACCCATAAAATAATTGTTTATATAACCAAGAAAATTAGGTATTGGTCTAAGGTTATCATAATGTCCAGAAATGTTCAAAAATGTTCCTGTGTACCCTTAATACTCATGTCATGACTCTTCACCTGGTTCTGCAGCTGTCCAGAAATGCAACCTCGGTGTGAAAACGGTGGCATTTGGCCTCAAGGTGCACATGCACTAAGAGAAGAGCTAATCACCACCCACCTAACACTCTGTAGTTGGGTGTCTAGCTGTAAATTCATGAGTATTTCCAATACTTGTCAGCCACTTGCCCACACTTGCATGCTCTTGGCACAATTTTTCTGTTTGTCTTTTTCTGCCCTGCTCAGTGAAAAGTTGGAAAGAGTGCAGCTGTATAAAGCAATGGCTAGCACATTTTTTATGAGTAAAATTTATGGAGTAATGTATCTACTTTTAGCATGACTATTGTTAAACCTGGAGATCAAGCAAAGTGACACTGAGTATATTGCTTTATCAATTGGATTCGTTCAAGTGAAAAATGCTGATCATGCCATGTCTATTCCCTGGGTGCAGAAACACTACTTCACTACTTGAGCGGTCGATACATAAAAGTCAAATTCATTATAATTTGTAGCTTTTTTTTCTTGAAGAAGAACGCAGTTCTCAGTACATCAATATCAACTCTTAAATCCACATCGGATGGAGAGGGTACAGCATAGTAATTCAATCTCTTTACACTTAATATGGTCAGGAAGGGAGAATGAAAACAGCCTCTTGTAAAATGATGGAAAAAACAGGATGCAATCATTCTGATGGAGCTGTGCAAAGGAGTCATTTTACACCATTCGTTACCAGGGCAACAAAATATAGTGAGCCCCATACATCTAACAGGTGACATTTTAGCTAAGAAATTGCTTCTTTGGTATTTTTTCTGTCTATGAAAAACAATGTTACTAGCGTTTTCACTTGTCATGTACTATAGGGCAACATATTCCTGCTGACAGGCCCATAATGGAAAAATAGAGCAGTTAAATAGTATTACACTCTAACTTTTAGGATACATGCTAATCTGCTCTTTAAAGAGACTTCAGACATTTTCAAACACCCTGGAGACTTGAGTGACTGGAAATTTCTGCATGAGTGTATATAGACGAGCAGACAGATGTGTTTAGTGGAAACAAAAAACCCCTCTTTTCCAATCTTTTCTGATTTAGCTAAAACCTGGAAGGGTTTTTTGTAGATAAATACACTGCAGTGTTTGTAAATGGCCACCCACAAACACACCAGTGCCAGGTACATCAAATGGGTTAGTTTCCATACCTTTCTACCAATGAATGTGTTGATTATTTCTGGCCCATACACGCGAAGGGTCACATTTCACATTCCTGTACACCTGCTACTGAATTCATGAGAGGGAAGAGGCTCAGTTTCCATGACGTACTTGTACATCCAGAGGGGACTGAAGACCTGACATGGGATTTAGTGGATTTGTGAATGGACCTGTGCATCTTGTAAGAGACAGATTTTAGATATGAATAAATTTTATCAATACCCCCTTTTGTTTTTAATTGCAGATGCTCCAGAAGTAGCGTGGCCCCTGGAGCTGGTGTAGTTCCAGGAGCTGGTGTAGTTCCAGAAGCTGGTGCTGACATGATGACTGAGACCAGCTAAGAGTTAACATTTAAACATTTGTCTCCGGTCGGTGAAGTTTCTGAAGTAAGGGATCAGCACTAGGATGGAGTGGTGACACCCATCAGCAGATCATAAAGGTGATGGCACAGGATGAAGATTAAGGAAATACTAATTAAAAGCTTGGTGAAAATTAATGTAATATTTGAAGGAACCTTTGTCTGAGTGCATGAGGGCAGCACATAGTAGTGGCTAAGAGATGAAGTCTAGACGCATAGAGGAGGCCAGAAATGAGTGAGAATTTTTGGTTATACTGGTGGATACAAGAAAGGCAACATACTTGATATAAAAGCTGGCAAGCCTTGGGAATTGCAGGAAATAATTTACATCAGCTGTGCAACATGACGTGACCAGCAGGACCCAGGTTACAAGGTGAGGGATTGTAAAAAGTACAGCACGATACACAACAAGAAAGAGAGGGAGTCATTCACTTCAGTAACAAAACAGAAGCAGAAATATGCAGGATCAAGAGAAGAGGCAGTCCTAAGGTTAAAAGTATGCAGAGGAGACAGGAGGATGAAGAGTGGCACCAGGTAGGAAGTGAATCACCCTTGCATAGAATAGGAAATTATAGTAGATCTTCACAAGCCTTGAAACCGCTAGGTATGAAGATATTAGGGTAACTGGAGGTTTGATAATGGACTACCTTCAAAACTGCTTCCCTTTCCTGTACAGAATCAGAGCTCAAATGTTTAAGAGGGTGAGATTAGTTTACGTTGGCTACAGAGACAGGCTGACAAATGTAGCTACAAAGAAATAGAATCATCTATGAGACTGTCCTTAAAATGTGATGTTATGGCCAGGACTTTCAGACGAAACACTTATTTCTGTTCCCTATGTTATCTACAGTGACTAACTATAGGTATTGTATGAATTGACAGCTTATTGGTTGTTAATTTCTAACTCCTGAATTTAGGTGAAAATAATTTGTCCGTTGCTTCAGTCCTTAGACTTTACTACTCCCCATGGTGCAGTGATGTGTGTATGGCAGGGCTACAAAACAATACTTTCCTGTAAATGCAAAATGCATTGTTCCTGAAAGCTGCCCAGCTTCCTAAATCATTGCCAATCCATCCTCCCTGAGTGGGCAATGGGATTCCCAGCAGGTCACAGGTGGGCAAGGAGGTGTGTGTGAGATAGAGACAGATTTCCAGGATTCCCATCTGACAAAGGACAGCACAGTACATGCAGCATTGCAGGTCACAGAAGGTGCCTGCTGTCAAAGGTGCCTCCTTTGCTTTGCCCCCTGGATCTGAAACCCGACTGCAGCATTAGTGGTCTTGCTTGCTCCTCACGGTGCACAGCTGTGCCAAGGTGGACTGTGCCTGAGGCCTCTTGGACCTTGGGCGGCAATGACAGAAAGCTTGATTTTGAAAGGTGCTAGTTTGGGATACTTATTCCTCTGTCAGTGTGACAGGGCTAATCTGTGCCCTACAAACCTTACCCTCCTGTCAGTATTATTTCAGCTGTTTCCCTCTCTCTTATCTCTCTTACTTGTTTCTGTACAAAGCATTTAACCGCCAGTACAGGACTCTCACATTTTTCAGTCTGCATACACTCCCTGCCTCAGGCCAAGGTAGACCTAACACCTGGCTGAGAGAGGGCTGCACAGTAATTATAGGCTGGTTTATTGTCACTTATGTGCTTGTCCAGGTGCTCTGAAACAGAGTAGTCACCTTTGTATGCAGACATACGCGTAGAGGCACATCTTTTTAGGCTTGCCTGCACCTCCAACCCCTGAACAATTTGTGCGCTTCATTTGTTTCATATGCATATAGCCTACATCAGATTAAAATGTTGGTTAACATTTAATGTTGTGTTGGAAGCTGTGGTACTGGGTGAAGCAAAGTATACATGTAAGCACAATGCAGATGTAAAAATAGACTTTCATGTTCTCTCAGATGTAGAGATGCAGCTTCCAGTGGCCCAAAGAGTACGCATTGTGCAATTAGGAACTATCATAGCCTATCAAGCATATGCATGAAGATGAAGTATTAGGCCCTTAATAAAAGCAATTGTGCAAGTTACATATTTGCCCCGACGCCTTTTAAAATCTCCCTGTAACAACAAACTGATGAAGATGCTGATGGAAATTTGCCCTACTGTTTCATGTTCTGAGTTTATGGTTTCTTTGAAAAAAAGAATGGGATTTAATAAAGAAAAGTCTCAATAACTGTCTAACATTTCTATGTTATGAATTTTCTCAAGTTCTGGATTTAACAAGATTTGAAAAATTAGTCAGTATTTATAAAGCTCTACAACCAAGAATAATACTTCTTTTGTTTTCTGTACTCTAGCTGACCTGTACTTTAATCATCAAGTATAGGAGCGCAACAAAGGCAGAGCGTCTCACAGTACTATTAATTACTATCTTTGGCTGCACAGGTCTTTAAACTTGTTAAGCCAAAAGCACTAAGTAGATTATAAATTAATATAAAAAAATTCATATTCCCATTCTTCGAAAAGAGTTTACTGTTTAAAAGACATACTAACATATTTTCACTTGAAAATTTCACACTGAAAACCTCTTTACATCATAGTTATTCAAAGTAGCAAAATGTCTTCAGATTTCTCCTTTTTCTTTGCAGATGGTTTCTGTGATATTAATAATCTATACTGTAATTGTTTTAAAATAATCTTTAAATAGTTGAAAGTATCATTCAAAATAAATACACGCATTCACAGAGATGTTTTAGGTTCCTACATATTCAAAATTGCTTCTCTCCAATTAGATACCAACAAAATGCACACAAGAATTCAATTTGTATCTATTTTATAGCATAAACCTTGCTTGCTGATATGCCTATTGCAAAAATAATTCCTATCTAAGTATTAAGAAAAAAGCAAAGAATGGAAAGGTGCAGGGTCATTTTAGAGTAGACAGCGTCACTTAGGAAGCTCAGTCTCTGAAGACTGTTTACTGTGCCCTAGGCCATTTGAGGGAATGACGTATTGTGAATATATGATAAATAATGCCCCAAAAGTGAGTGCCCCACTTAATCTCACTCTCACAGTGTCAGATGGCTGTTATGTTTACACTATGAAGGTATGATATACTAAAAAGTTTTTCTAACATCAGCCCTTTATTTGTTTCTGCATTACAGATCTATTCCCTAAGAACAAGAGGGTTAAATTAGTTGCTCATTCATTTCAGTAAAATAGTTTCATCATTATCAAAGCCAAATTAGAAGGTGAATCTGAATACCCTAAGAATATAGCAGCAACTGAACTCTCCCTTTTAGCTTTTTTTTTTTTTTTTTCCCAGTTGGGTTAATAAATGTGTTAATAAATTCTTTTGTACTAAAAGAAGCAAATGTTGTAGATTCAGCACCTGGGTTTCAATTCAGCGTGTGACATTTAGGGTCCACCTTGCTATCTTCCTTGTGCCATATTAGAGCATAGGTGGTCAATAGGGAAACACCCCAGAAGCAAGCACCTGCTTTTCATTTTTCTTTCCTCACCACCCAACATTCACTGCTCCTTGGCATCTCTCCATCCCCACTGTGTGGTACTTTGATGCCAAGATAACCTCTTTTCTATTCGGCCGCCATTCTTCTAACCACTGCTGAGAGCTATTCCCCTAATGCTTTTGAAATTAAGACAGTGCAGTGCAAGCAAACTAGGATAAATTTATACCCTGTGCAATACCGTCTGGCATGGACAACAAAGGAGAAGGGTGGTGTCTGGTTGTTGGTTCATTCAGGGATTATCAGTGGGATTGTAGAGGTCTACAGGCTGTGGTAGGACCAGACAGACAGGATAGAAGTTCTCTGTGTACCAGACATCACACACTGGTTTGAGTGGGCAGGTTTTCTCTCACCTGAAAACCTGGTGTCTCATCCTATTTACTCCAGTCATCTTGGCTCTCAATGCTAATTAAAAAATCTATAGTCCTGAAAGTTAGGAAGGTGCAAGGTGGCCAATTTGCTGTTAAGAGAGGTTTCTCCACAGGAGGTAAGTGCAAGGGAGAGACAGTCTGTGCATGAAGGTACATGTCAGAAGAACAGACAATTAAATATGCTTGATGTTGGTTACACTAGTACAGCACAGACTGCTTAGATTAATTGCACAAAGCCTGATGCAGCCATCAGAGTTGACAACCAATCTAGGCAGCCAGAGAGGCAGGAATAAAGACAGGAAAATGTCCAGTAAGTTGTTTGTTTTGTTTTGTTTTTTTCTAAATGGTTTAACCAATAATGCAAGCCATATAGAAAGTGGATTTGGTTTGGGGAACCATAAATACTTCAAAGGAGGGATAATCCTCTTCTGGTATGTTCAACAATACGTTTCAGTGTGGAAACTGCTAAGTGAGAGTGGAAAGGAAATAGGACATCAGGTAAACATGGGAAACTAGTTGAGGAGAAAGTTAAGTGGGAGAAAAATCAAGTGAAAGTTTATTCTTGCTGACATCCTTTGCACTGGACATATAGAGAAGAAAGTATCAGTTAAGGACAAAGTTGTCAGACTTGAGTGTCTGAAGTGAAGCACCTCCGTATTTTAGAAACCCAGTGGGTGACCTGGATTTCAGAGATTCTAACTCACTTCAGCTCACACTGATGTAGTATTAATCACCTGAGAGTGTCAGACATATTTTCAGATGCCTGAATGTGAATTATGAATACATATGCATATAGACAGATGCCTAAGGTTTGCCTAAGTGTTAATAGAGTTTCAATATCATATTAAAAACAAAACCCAAACAGAGGGATACCTGTGTATGTGACATTTTCACAGGTTATTGTGATTATTAAATATGTTGTTATAAGATAAATTTTCCTTTTACATTGTTCTACCTGTTTGTAGTCTTTGAGATGCCAACTGAAGGATGATTCTTCACCAGCAGCTATTCAAAATTGCTATAAATACCAGCACATGCATGGAGTACTGTAGCCTGGATGAGGCCTGGGCAGATTTCCCCTTGATCAGATGCAATGTATGGGCTGATAAAAAAGGTAGAGGTATACAACCAAACCTCTGTTCCTCCATCTCACTTCTCACTGCACCAGCTCTTGGTGTTGAAAAAGGTGGAGATTGTGCAAAAGACTGGTAGCCACAGGAGAAGAAGATATCTCTTCAACAAATACTACATATAGAACTGCCTGATGTTTAAACTCAGACTTGGACAATTTCAAAATGAATGTGAAAGCAGGAAAATCTTCAAAACTAATGGAATTTGGATATGAAGAATCATCTTATACATGATAAGATAGGTTGTGATGATAGGGTGTTTCTAATGCTTGCTTGTTTACAGGAAAATTCCAATTCTTTCTGATGGAAAAGACCTCCAAAATCTCTGAACGTCTACCTCACAGAGGAAAACGTCATATTAGTCCTTCAGGGGAATCTCATTTGGAAATTTTGGCTTTGTTCTTTAAACTGAAGTACCAAAGTATATATTAAATCTAATTTTGTTGGGCAGTGTTCATTATTGATTTCAGTATGCTTATATTCCATTCTAGAAGTGATGTGAAAGTATCTCATGGAAACTCTGCTAAGATGAGGTAAGTTGAGGCTCTTTTTCCATGATCATTAATGCTGCACCTGCGTGCTACCAATCTCTCTGCGTTAGATGTGAACACATGCTAATATTTATGTAAACACATGCAATATTTTTGCTTTAGCACACACGTGGTGCTTATTCCACCTTTATACACTAGCTAGGGGAAGACAGATCATACTGAAGTTACCCCTGAACTCTATCACGAGAAAATTGCCCTTCAAAAGTATTTCAAATGAGTTTGAAGCAACGGAGAGTGTTTGCACTGACTCAGCACTACCCATAAAGCGCTTCTGCATTTTTGGCTTCTACATTTTTGGCTTTGTAGTGAAAACACTAAAATGGGATGTAACCCCTATCTGCACTGTAGCCAGAGTGTTCTTTTAGCACACAAAAATGTCTAAGATGCCAAGGCAAAGAGCTTCATCTGCAATTAAATTCCTCAGGATTTTTGTAGCTTAGGTCACATATTGGTTACATACTAAATACCTAGGCAAAAAACAAACCCATACCATTAAGTGGAATTTGGCAATTTTGCTCCATGATAAGTCAAGACAACCAACAATTTTTCTTAGACATTGAGAGCCTTCAGAGCTTAATGGGTCCCAACAAAATAAGTGAATACCTGAGGCTTCTCTTTATGTTGCTGCATTGCTAGAAGGATGCAAGGTTTTAGAAAAATGACCAGACCACTGCCTCGTACACAAGATGAATTTATGCAGCATTTTGAGCATGCGCAGGAGAAAACCCTAAATACTGTCTACCCACACTCATTTTATTAAATGAGTTCTGTTGTTCCAGGCTCCATATAAATTATCCTTATCCCAGTTACCTACATGTCCAGGGAACCATTATTTCTAACACAGTGTATTTTAAAGTCCTTTAAAGATACAATGCCAAGCATATAAAAAGCATAAGATAACCCAAATTCCTGTCCAGCTGAAGAATTCTTACAATAACGTACCTTTCTTAGAAGTCATCTTCTTATCTAAAGATGTGTAGAGGCAAATGTTCTAATAAAATAAGTTCTGATTCTTTCTAACCAAGCTTGACCATATTTGTGATTTTTTGCCTTCAGATGTATACTGGTTTTGAAAGGGAAAGGTATTTTCTCAGGGGCATTTTTAATTACCTGCAAGCTGATCAGAGGTATTCAAATACATATTACTTTAACTCCACTAAGGTCAGTGAAAGCAGTAAATAAATTAACATACCTTAGGGAATCGCTGTTCTCTGAGAAGTGGGACATAGTTAGTGGAAAGCATTGATTTTGTTTGACTTTTGCATGGCACAAAATGAGATTGACCCCAGAAAGCTGTTCTGGAACTGTTCATGGCCACTGACCACTGAGAATGCAAAATTTCCCAGTTCTGCCTTAGAAGTGAGTTAAATCCATTCCACCGATTGATTGGCTTGTCCAAGCAAATAATCGCTATTAGTCCCAGCCAAGCTTACTGGTTTTCTGTTCTCAAAGGCTGTGAGACGCAACTTCACTGATGCCATATTGCTTATGCAGAAGCTAATATAAATGATATATAATTTTGTTTTAACCATTTACCTTGAGTAAGGTATTACTTTTTACTGAAATCAGCTGAGCTAGACAACCCCACACCAACTCCAAGCCTAACCCCTTTTCCCAACTTATCTTTTGGGTTCCTGGGTATTTTGCCTGAAAGATACACTGGTGAAGGGGGAATTGCCACGTGGTTGTCTCCTCAAACTTCACTGAAGAGTGCTTATATCCTGAAGAAATTTATGCCAGGTTATCTCTTGTTAGATCTTTTGAGGAAATTTACAAAAGGCACTGTGGATTTCAATTGTTATGACTAGGAAACTGAGGTTTTTTGCATTTCAGTAGAGTGGACATTATAAAGAAATGCCAGAGTCTGTGGTTAGGGTATAGAAAATACCAAAACTTTTTAACTAACCTTGAAAAGAGTAACACCATGTGGCAACGATGCACAAGTGGAAAAAGGCATTGATTCTGCTGGCTAGACTAATGTCCTGCCTTACTTAAATGTGCACTGTCAGCTTTGTCAGTTTAGGCAATTATTTGCTTCTTTAGTTCTAAGCAGTTGCCCCTATATGTGAATTGTTAATAAGAAACAAGAACATTTCTGCTGGGAGAGTGTTAGCTGAGGAGGATGTTCCAGTGTACATGTGTGTTAGCAGCAGAGATGATCGGGAGTATTCGTGTACAATATTTTTTGTCCATGTTGTTGCTTTAACAAGACCAAAACTTTTCAGAAGTATTTTTTTCTACTTTCTCTAGTGCATGCTTCAGAAATGCCAGAGGAACAGCTGTTAAGTGAAGCAAGGCAATTTCTCCCACAAGAGATTGAACTCCTTTTCTCAGTAGATCTACCAACCCTGGAGGCCCAGAGAGTGAGAGACCATATAATCTTATATTTGCTTAGTGTCTTTTTCTCAAAGTATGAAACGAATGCCCTGTTCCACTTATATTTGCATCTTAAAAGCTTTCTGGCAGCTGTGGCTTAGGTAATGCTCTGCATCCATTACATCTGTGCTCCTCCCCAGAGTGCCGAAAGCTTGCTTTTGTTCACTCTCTGGGCTGAGCAACGTGACAGCAGCTCTTCAGCAGTTTGCAAAGCAGCATCCTACACACCTTGAAAGATCAAAGAGGACGGGTCCTTTTCCATCCACACCAAGGTCTTGAATTCCTCCCCAAAACCACCAAGGAGGTAGCAGTGACTGCAACAACAATGTTTGGTTAGTGGCAGTCAGGCTGGAGCCACCTCATTGTTTGATAACCCCGTGTAGCAGCCACTAAGACATAATAATTTTCAGTGACCACACCCTTGGTCACATATTCAGCCACTGGACCAGGGTTGAAAGGCTCCATAATAGTGTTATTAAACCTCTGTTCCATCCAGTTCTTTAAAGCCAAACTATTAAAATTTACTCCAGGCTGAAACTCAGCCCTGCAATACACGCACAACATTTCTACTAACAGGATTTCCACTACCGCCACTGCCCCCCACAACCAAGTGAGTATTCAGAAAACATTGAAGAAAAACTACAAATAAAACAAAAAACCAAAACAAAATCCTGAAACAGAATTGGAAGGGCTGAGCTGACATGGATTGCAGACGAGGGGAAAAAAAGACAATGCAATTTATTGTATAGAGGAAGGGTAAAGGAGGGGACCAGCACTGGCACTAGATGTACTTTGTGTTCAAAAATACTTGGGCAATGTTAACAGACAGGTTCAGATGTTGTTCCCATAATGTTTTAGCTGTTGCTACCAAATGTACAATGTGCTTCTGTGTACTGTCATAAGTCAGCTAAAACATGTGTAAACATATGCCACGTCAGTCATTAAGGAGAAGGGTATAATTACACTTCTAAATGTGGCAAAGCATTTTGAAAGTAGCGTATAATTTTCCAGAGCAGGAACCTTTATGAACCATATCTTTCCCTGAGTGTTTATACAGCCTGACATCTTCGGGTTTGTTCAGATCAAGAGCCCCACTGTGAACAAGCAGGCTTCAGACAAAGGAGGCAATTTGTTCTCTAGGTGCCATTTCAACAAAAGGGAGAGGCAGCGAGAGAGAGGGGGGAAAGAGCAAGAAGAGAAAGGAGAAGGGCACACCGTGTTACTGCACACAGTTTGGAAATATGTGGGATCTGGCATAATTACCCTGGAAAAGACTACCGAGATGTGCCTAGTGTCAGGGTGCTGCTTTCACTGTTGGCAAATGACAATGCTGTCGTTTTACCCTTGATAGAGTCAAAGAAAGGTATGGAGTTTATACTTTTAATGAAATTAAATAGGCTTACTGCTCACTTGGGGGCAATGGGATCGTGTAGTCTAACTGGGAAAGGGGAAGAGCAAGAAGGTGCCAAGGGGGCATCCTACAAAAAGCTCATTTCCTCCTTTTGATACGAGCCCTACACAAGAGGGATTTGCAAAGCCAGCCTAGAAATCTGAACAGTCTCTCTCTATTCATGTTGTAATTTTTAAAGGTAATTTTCAAAAATATTTTTGAATGTTTTTAGGTTTCTGAGAATAAACCAAAGCTGTACATTAGTCTGCCTACCAGTCAGCTGAGCCATCAGGCTATTTTGGCTTAGCAAGTTGCCACTCATCACCTGAGCCATGATAATCATCACTTCACTTCTGCAATACCTTCAATAACTGCAACACAGTGAGATCTCAATGCACGCTAACAGAGGAAGAGCAAAGCAACACTTCCTAGCACTTGAAATAGGCCAAAACTACACCCAATTTTTTGCATGTTTATCTGACCCTGATACCCATTTTTTTCTAGACATCAAGTATTTCTTTTCCTGTGAAATATTTCAGTTTGTCTGGCAAAAAAAGATGCTGATGCTTGTTAAATAACATAAAATTTATGTTTTATGTCCTTAGCATCTTTATAGCAGGGTCCTGGAAGTCCTTATTCATCCAACGGGAAAACTTAATGGTGACTATTCAATAACTGGCAAGAGATGAGGAGATTATAAAATCACTATCAGTGAACACTGATACAACGTTAGGATCTTTCCCAACCCTTTTTCTCCTCCTGACAAATCATATATGCCCCAACAGTTTATTTCTAATATATAGAAGAAAGAAAATAATTGTCCAATCTGTGTTACTTTCATGTCTTGAAAATATAGTGACCCATATCTCTTTCTCACTGACCATATTGGTCACTAAAGTGCAAGTTAATTGATGTCTGCCAGCACAAGCAATGAAAGCCATACACAATACCTATAGAAATAAATATAGAATAAACATATAGAAAGTAACCTCGGAATTACAGTGAAAAAGAATCCATGGATAATAAAACTATGACTGTTAATTTATTGCACTTCGACAATTAAAAAGTGAAGTATCTGAAAGTATTAGATACATATGCTTCACTACAAAGTGAGAACAGAGTTTCCTGAACTTGGCTCCACATATATGGGGAAATTTGAAACTTTCTTACCACGGGAGCAACCATTCACCAAGCTGAAAATGGAAATGGATATCGCTGCACTCCTGTCAAGCTCTCCAGAGAGCCCAGTTCTGCTCCTGACAATTTCAGCTGCATTGGAGGTTGAGGCTGGACAATCTGACAGTCTGTGACGTAGTGATCTAATTTTGCATTCTCATTTTTGTTTCCCCAAATTCTTGCTTATATTCTGACTTTCTGAGAATGTTTTTCTGTAGTGCTAGAAGAATTTGCCCCAAATTCTCAAGACTGTAGCCCAAGACAATGTTTAGCAAGTCAAGCCCACAATTAAATTGTTTTGAATGTCATGTAATGCTAGTTGTCAGGCGACTTTGATCCACCACACTCATATTTTAACTATTTTAACTGTAATGTGACTTCAATTTATTTCTCCATCATATTTCTTTGAATTTTTATATCATGTTCTCTTTTTAGTAACTTTTAGTTTTAGTTTTGGTCTTACCATATGCTGAAGTCTCGTTTGGTATGGCTGAATGCATGGTATACACGCATAGTCAAATGTGTTGAAGTTTGTGTTACCTTAAATAGGCCAGTTGGCAACATCATTTGGATCACAGAGCACAGCAACAAGACTGTGTGGAAAGAATTATGTAAATTTTGATTTTATCAGGGGAGAAATTAATATTTTCGTATTTTAAATACCTCTGTAGCTCTCTAGTACACACCATCTCTTTTGTTATTCAGTATGCAGGCCCCAGTCCAATAAAAACACTGCACATGTGTTTAAATTCAATCCTGATGAGTTATCCCACTGAATTTAGCTACATTATTCCTATGATCTCTAGAAGATTAGGACTTTCTGTCACTGCAGCAGCCAACAGTCCCAGCCAAGACAGGACTGGGCGGTAGAGAAACAGTCGCTTGCATGATTTTACTGATAATTTATCTGAATAACAACAAAAAACCCACAAAAAACCCCACCAAACCAAAACCAAAACCTGTAGACAGCAAGGAAAGAGACATTCATGCTGGCAATGAGACTGAAAACCAAGAGGATGTAATCTGATAAATAATTTCTTAAGACCAGGTGTGAACAATAGCCTTGTAATGCACATTTGAGTTGTCTTTCATATCAGGTTGCTGCATCAGATTCTTCTTAAAATGGTGGTTTATCTGTCCTCACCAAACTACACCTGATGTTCTTTAAGAACAATATTGATCCTGACATAGACAAAGCCAAAATATTTTAGCCCCTGAGAAGAACAAATTAATAGAAAGTTATATGCCTGAATAGACATTTATTTTCTCCAGTTATCACTGTCAACACAAATTTAGCACTTTATTTCAATTGTCACAAGATTAAAAAGAAGCTGTGTGTAATATAGATTCTAAGCTTGTTAGCCTGTACTTTTCAGCATAACTAAAATCAGTTTGATTACTACAAGAAAAAATATTTTAAGTTATTTTTAGCAGTAGAAAGTAATTTTAAATTTAGAATCTTGGGAGTTGGACTTCATGATCCTTATGGGTCCCTTCCAGCTTGAGGTATTCTATGATTCTGTGATCTTAGTTTTCTAATTGCCTTCATTTGAAGCAGGATCAATTAATTCATTAAACAAATTAAAAATATTTGCAACCACTTTTATTTTTTTAAGTATTTCTATTTGCGGCAAAGAGTGATGACCACCATGTTGAGCTCTTACAAAATGATGGCTTCTGAATTGACTGTTAGTGTCATTCTGGGTAATTCTCTGAAAATGTCAATTCAGTGCTCTGCAGCAACCAAATAAGCAAATAAAATGCTGGGAATATTAGGACATGAGCAGAAACTGGAAAATGTGTTTAAAAATCCTTGGTAAGGTCACATGTTGACTGCAGAGTGGTTCTGGTCCTATACTCTTCCTTTAACGAAGGTAGTAGAACAGGAAACGACACACAGTGCAGTAAAGGTGATCGGAGTGTCTGATCAGGTGATCTGAGATGTCTCCCCATGAGATAAAATAAATAAATTAGGCCATTTTGGAAAAGGTGCAGTAGACAGGACATTATTATGAAGGTTGATAAAATGAATGCATGGAGAATGTAATGAAAGAATGATTATGCACCAGTTTTTATTATAGAAGAACCAGGAAAACCCTGTGTAATTTTGAAATAACACATTGTAAACAAGGAAAAGTAACTACATTTTCACAACACACAATTTACCTGTGGAATTCTGCCACTAGAATTCGCCTAAAGAGATACCTAAAATAAAATTATGGTCAAACAGCTATTAAAAAATAAAAAAAGGGCATCACCAACAGAGATAAAGAAGCCATTATCCTACTCTATTTGGAGCTTGTCAGGCCGCATCTGGAATACCGTGTACAGTTCTGGTCTCCACTATACAAAAAAAATGTGGACGGGCTGGAGGGGGTCCAGAGAAGGGCCACCGAGGTGATCAAAGGACTGGGAAGCCTGCTGTAAGAGGAAAGGCTGAGAGAACCAGGTTTGTTCAGCCTTGAGAAAAGGAGGTTTAGAGGTGACCTCATCACCATGTACCAGTACTTAAAGGGTAGCTACAAAGAAGGTGGAGACTCCATTTTGACAAGGAGTCACATGGAGAGGACAAGGGAATGGACACAAGTTGCTCTTGGGGAGATTCTGACTGGACATGAGAAGGAAATTTTTCGCAGTGAGAACAGCCAACCATTGGAATAATCTGCCCAGGGATGTGGTTGACTCCGCTACTGTGCTCTTGCCTAGCAAGTTTGGACTAGATGATCTCTGAGGTCCCTTCCAACCTGGTATTTTATGACTCTATGATACTACAATAAATAAATTAATGGGAAAAAAATCTAAGTACTATTATAAACAAATATGCAGATATTACCTTTTGATTAAGAAGTCCTCAAGCTGCAGTTTAATAGAATCTGGGTGAATGTACTGAATAAAATGTCACTATCTGCTCACCAAGTTTAAAAATTTTTCCTCAAAACATCAATTGCCAGTCACTCTTGAACACAGGGCACAGGGCAGCAAGGACCCCTGCTTTGGTCTAGGAGGGGCTTCTTTCTCTCCCTTCTAATGAAGCTGAGATTGGAGGGTTAAGGGAGGTGATTATACCACAGATATAACATTTTAAGTTTTCAGAAATAACATAGCTGCATGACTCATTGTGTTGCATATTTTACCCTGTAGCAGGCTGTAGGCATTTTTAAGACACAATACTGCTAGTAACCATTACTATTGCATTTCAGTAACTTTATCAAGGCTAAAATATTTTTCTGCTCTTTCATTCTTAAAGATTTAATAGCAGTCTCTCTTCCCTAGTTTTCATCACATACTGATATACTTCATCTGCCTAGCAGATCTCCCCCATAGCTGCAGTGACCATATGTGAATGCTTGTTTGAGAGCATTTTTTTCTTCATGAAAAGCCAAATGCCCTGAGTCAATATGATTCTTGATCATTCACGCATCCTTGAAAGGCAGCTATAGTAATAAGAAGTAACCTAGTAATGAGGTTAAGTAGCATTGCCAAAATTTTTAAACTAAACTGTTACTACTTTTTTAAATCCCGGTTGTTTTGCCATGCAGCTAAACCAGGCTTTTCCTCAATCAGCATCCATTTGCCACTGGAATAATTTGCTTACAGCACTGGGAGCTATTCTTCCAGGAGGAACCAAACATTGAAATTAATCTCTGGATCTATTGTGTGCTAAAGTGACTTTATGTGTTTAATATTTTACTTGGCAACATGCAATCGTGTAACAATAGACTCATCGTCATTATCTAAATGTTGGTATAGATGATGGGAGCAGCTATAAAGGTGACCTGTAATAAAAAAGACCTCTACACAAAACTCACACCTTATGCAATTACGTTTTCACCAGTTTAGTTATATATATAGATGGAATTTACTTACCCTGATGATACAGTTATGTCCTTTTTATCCAGGGTTTTAAAAAGGTTCTCAGGCCACAAAATATATGTTTCCCAAAGTGTTTGGAGTCATTTTCAAAAAAGTAGCCTGTGCTTAACAAGGCAAAACAGCATTGGTAGCTGCATCAAACCGATGAAGCAAATACTTATTTGAAAGATGACCAAGTAGGAAGAGATCCTGAAGAACGGCAGTGTAGCCTAACAGCAACTAAAAAGCAACTGCAAATTGTTCAATTTTTCCTTACCTCAGTTCCTTAGTTGTAACTAGTTTTGGAGGATCACTTTCCGTTTTGTGGGAAGTATTAAAAATTGCATTGGGTTTTCATGGCAAGGTTTTGGTAGCAGAAGGAGCTACAGGGGTGGCTTCTGTGAGAAGATGCCAAAAGCTTCCTCCGTGTCCGATAGAGCCAGTGCTAGCCGGCTCCAAGACAGACCCACTGGTGGCCAAGGCCAAGCCCATCAGTGATGGTGCTAGTGCCTCTGCAATAACGTATTTAAGAAGCAGGGAAATAAACTGCTGCACAACACCAGCTGCAGAGGGAGGAGTGAGAATATGTGAGGGAAACAACTCTGCAGACACGAAGGTCAGTAAAGGAGAGGGAGGAGGTGCTGCAGGGCACCAGAGCAGATTCCCCTGCACCCCGTGGGGAAGACCATGGTGAGGCAGGCTGTGCCCCTGCAGCCCAGGGGGATCCACAGTGGAGCAGATCTCCACCTGCAGCCAGTAGAGGACCCCACACCACAGCAGGTGGATGCCCAAAGAAGGCTGTGACCCCATGGGAAGCCTGGGAAGCAGGCTCCTGGCGCCTGTGGACCTGTGGAGACAGAGGAGTCCACACTGGAGCAGGTTTGCTGGCAGGACTTGTGACCCCACTGGGACCCATGCTGGAGCAGTCTGTTCCTGAAAGACTGTACCCCATGGAAAGGACCCACGCTGGAGTAGTCCATGAAGAACTGCAGCCTGTGGGAAGGAGAAGGACCCACACTGGAGAAGTTTGTGGAGGACTGTCTCCCATGGGAGGGACCCCACACTGGAGCAAAGGAAGAGTGTGAGGAGGGTGAAGCAGAAACAATGTGTGATGGACTGACTCCAACCCCAGTTGCCTGTTCCCCTCTGCCGCTGGGAGGGAGGAGGTAGAGGACGTGGGAGTAAGGTTGATCCCAGGAAGAAGGGAGAGATGGGGGAAGGGGGTTTTAAGATTCAGTTTGTATTTTCTCATTATCCTGCTCTGATTTGACTGGTAATTAATTAAACTAATCCCTAAGTCTGTTTCGCCTGTGACAGTAGCTAGTGAGTGATCTCTCCATTTCCTTATCTTAACTCACTAGCTTTTCATTATGTTTTCTCTCCCTTGTCCAGCTGAGGAGGGGAGTGACAGAGCAGCTTTGGTGGGCACCTTGCATCCAGCCAAGGTCAACTCACCACAACAATGTTAGACCATAGTTATGAACATTCTTACTGATTACTGCATTGCTTTGTTTGTATCTTCCACATACAACTTCCCTAGGAAAACATGCAGAGACAGACAGAATTTAGTGTAAATGGAAATCAGGCCTTGAACACTGAGAATCTACTTCTGCATGTGCTCTAAATGCACACAGTCAGTGCAATGGTCTGCTTTACCTAAAAGAGGAGAAAACAGCATATCTTCTGAAGTTATCAAATTGCTTTTTCGTTTGAGTTTTATTTGAAGCTTCAAAGCTATTTGAAGCATTGAAGCTATGCACCACTTTTCAATTTGTAGCGTAACATCTTCCCTTACACTGGGCAGTAATAGTAGGTTATACATTAAAGAAAAAAGAGGCCATGCATCTCATAAAGCCCACATTGAGTAGCACAAATTGTTCCAATTATGTCACAAGGATTCTGGCAAACATTCATTTTATTCCATCTGAAGCCTGCTCATATTAGAGGATATTGTTTCAGAGAAAGGAGAGAAAACAAGAAAAGCACAAAAAATTTACCAGTATGACAGTTTTCAAAGAGCACTGCTGAAAAAAGTCTTGGGGATGAAAAACCCAACAGAAAGAAGTTGAAGGAAAGGGAGGCATCTCCATATATAGTAAAAAGATTAAGTGTAATCTTGAACATGTACCCAACTTCATGTGCGTTCTGCAAATTTTTATTAATTCATATAAAAAAAAAGAATAATATTACTTATTTTGCTCAGACTGTGTTTCACATGTCTGTGCCACAGTGTTTTGTCTCTAGGTTTGATAGATCTTTGTAGAAAGTCTATCTGGCAAACAGCTAAATGGAAGATAGGACACAGTTTAAAGACCTCTGAGAGCACTGAGGTTCTGGCATTTAGCCTGACAACTAGATTGGAGGATAAAATATAGCTTAAATGTACTGAACCTTTTGAGTAATAACCTACAGAGGTTCTTATGGCACCTCCAACACTACAATAGCGTAGTATCTTAACACAGTGTACATTAAATGATATGGCGAACATCTAATGTATGTAGTTCATTACCTTTTTCACCTCTTTCTCAAAAAGGAAAGTGGTATGCGCATTATCTCCTGATGTCTTGTAGGTGTCACAAAATTTGGCTTTATTAATACTTAAAATCTTGTGCTACTAAAGTTTAAACATTAAGAAGTCCCATCTTATCTTTTCTTCTGCCAGCATTTTGGAGGGTGACTCCCCTTCATGCCTTGTTCCTTCCTGCCCCAGACAGGGCTATATGGGACCTGAAGGTGCGTACCTGTATAACAGTAAAAGTAAAGGTAAATAAGTAAATAGTAAATAGTAAAGGTAAATAAGTAAAAGTAAATAGTAAAGGTAATAAAGTAAAAGTAAAGGTCAAAATGCTTTCTGTTAAAGCATTAGTTTTAAAACACCATGCGTTATAGAGGAAACGTTAGCCAGGATTCACAAGCGTTGCCTGAATTACCATCATTTTCTGAATTTTTTGCTTTCTGTTCTTCAAAATACACCTTATATAATTGCAGAAAGAACCAAAAAAGAATGCCAGAGACCTAAAAGTTGCTACTAGCAATCCTCAAAGAAGCAGGTGTTATTTTTTTCTAGCCAGGTAGTACAAACTGTGAAGAAACACCTTGATGGGGAGCTCACTGTCTCTTGTGTGTAGGAGATCCCAGAATACGTGAAGGTGCTGTAGGTAGTTCCTGTGTCTCCAGCAGACAGTGGGAGAGGGTGGAGCATACTGTTTTCTCCCACATTGTGCCCAAATGCCATGTGGACTCGTGGGGACAGTTGGCAGTAACTTCCCAAGCTCCTATAATCTGCTTTGGTGCCCTGGCTAGAGAGCTAAATGGTACCCCTGGTTTAGTACTTTATTCTGCATTCAGTGCTGAAAACATAGGCACAGGAGAGTAGAGAAGCCTTCCCAGAATATCCATTCTGGATCATGCTATCATAGGAAACTGCACCAACTAATCACTCTCAGAAATGATAAAAGTCTATTTTAAAGCTTGTAAGGGTTTTTGCCCCCACTGCTGTGAGTGGAAAACACCAAACTACATACAGCATGTAAACAGGTAGTTAAAATAGCCACAAGTTGAAAAATTACTACCAAATAAACCAGAAGATACCTAGCTAGTAACATTTGGGAAAATAACTTTTCATTTTCTCTGCTGAAAAGTGTATTTTTTTACCTTTTCCCAAATAAGTGTTTGCACTCCCTTGCCCATTGCTATAGCCATCCTCTGTAGCTGCTCCAGCTCAGCTTGGTTTTATGGGCATGGGTGACCACATCAAGAAGGAATATGCAAACAAGTTCTCTCTCCATTGCTTTGTATGAAGTCACTAACATCCTTCTCCCTGTAATAGAAGTATCTCATCTGATGTATTTGCTTTGTATCACAAATCATGATACTGCTGGGTCACAGTCATCTGGTGAGTCACCACTGATGTCCACTGATGGTGTTTCCCATTTTCACAATTGTCCTTGAGACCTCCCCAGTTGCAGTGTACTGTTTAAAACGCCTGTTAATTCCAAACAGTGGAAGATAGATTCTTGAGGATGCCA
Source organism: Nycticorax nycticorax (assembly GCA_023375905.1). Classification (NCBI taxonomy): domain Eukaryota; kingdom Metazoa; phylum Chordata; class Aves; order Pelecaniformes; family Ardeidae; genus Nycticorax; species Nycticorax nycticorax. Next base: position 11,074,259 of record JAKFQP010000061.1, on the reverse strand, counting down.
GATTCCCATACAAATTACTGTCTGTAATTAAAAGCTTATTGGTGACACTTGTGTTATTACTTAATTGATGGCTCTGTTGTTGGATGATATATATATAAGTATAGAGAGTGGTTTTTAAAATCCATGCTATTTACCATACATGAATGTCATTAACATGCATTTCTTTTAACCCTAAGGAGTCATTTAAACCTCTTGGGTGAATTTACATTTAAGAATGTTTTGTGTGAAATGTGTATTATCTATCCACTGCATCATGAGAGCTTTGAAGGAGACAGAAAACTGTAAATATGTGTGTAACAGTATGAAAAAGAAGCTTCATTAAAAGTCTGATTTTGTAACACTAATACTGTTAGTATAGCATCCTACTCCAGGAATAAAGGAATTAAAAAAATGTAAAAAATAAATTGAACAGAGCAAGACATGGATGAAGAGGAGAATGTCAAAAATGGAACAGGGAAAGCTTTATTGTTTAAGTGTATTTATTACACTGTGTAATGCAGAAGCTGAATATGGTAAGTTAAAACAGAAACCTGGGGGAGAGGCAGAGAAGAAAAGACCACCTAGCAGTTATAACATCCTGTTTTGGCTGTGGCTTCTGGATCCTGGAAATCACCCACTGCCAGCACCCTGGTTGCTTTCTGTGAATTTTCTCAGTTCCTACATATCTCTTGAGATGGCTGTTCACTCTAGAAGATTTTGACCCTCCTCCATCCCAAATCACTGCTTTGCAAAAGTTAACCATTTACACTGTTTGCATCCCCCATGATCAGCTCAACAGTCCAAAATAAAATCTAGAAATAACAATTGTTCTCAGGTTGTAGTTTAGCACAAACCTTCAGAATCCCCTTTCAGATCTGAGCAGAAGCAATATAAGGATAATGAGGGACAAGCTACAGTAACTTCTGCAATTTAGCCAAAGCTGTGTGGGAACAATAAACCGAAAATAGCGGAACAATTATGTATTTTGATGGTTTAAATACTTTCCAAAGAGGAAACTTTTTGGAAAAAATATAATTAGCAGGGATGAAATATATTTAATCTATGCTGACTGAGCACTAACAGGAATTTGCTACGTTGAAAAGTTTCGGAAAATTCCATTTTAACTTCAACCCAAAATAATTTTTTTTTTTTTTTAACACTGGGATTACCAAAACCAAAATATCCATTATTTCCTTGCTTATAACTTTCACAGATTCCTACCGGGAGATGGATCTTCTTCCCAGAATAAAAAGAATAAAATCTTGAAAACATTCACCCCAAATCACAGAGGAACCAAGAGTCAGTAGTGCAGCAAAAACTATTTAGGATACCTTTGCATAGTGTGTTTTTAGCCACTGGGTAAAAATAAATGCAAACGCAACACCTCAGGCTTGTCCCTATGTCTTCCAGCCCTCATCAGATATTTGGAAACAGTGTCCCCCTCCTGACCAAGGTACACATTGCTGAAGCCTTCCTTCCTCTGCAGTTGATGACTTGGAGAGAAAAATTTGGGAATTCCTCTCCCCCCAAATAATCTAATGAATCTGAGAACAGCACAGCTTTAAAGGACAGTTTCTGTCATGACCAGCTCCAGTCAAGTGGTACTGGCCACAGCTGTGCTTGTGGACCACTACCTCGCTGCTGGAGGAGACTCAGCAAAGGTGAGCTGTGCAGAAGGGCACAGCCTAAGGATAGACCTAAATGAGACACTGTGAAACATGGAACCTTCTTCAGGCAATCTTGGAATCAGTCATCATGTTCATATTCGGTTATTTTTCAGCAGTGTGATTTGCTCTTTAAAATTTGAATTCTCTGCAGACAAAATGTGCTTTTAATTGTTAACAAATATGTCAGTGGCTGTGATCTTCCCTGATAAGAGTTTAGCCTAGAGCATATTTTATGTCCAAGTTATGGTCCCGTGAGAACGTAAGTTTATAGTGGATTCTGACAGATCTCTTTAAAGTCTATAACAGTGACACTATCTTTCAGGTGTTATTTATTAATTTGTATTAAAACATAATAAATATTACTGAAATAACAGGGATTTTTTAAAGCAAAATACTGTTTTGAAAGCTGTCTCAAATGTCAAACAGAATGCATTTTGCATTAGTTCTGTATAAATTTTTATTGAATTCAAACTTTTAAATAAATCTTCCTACATCTAATGCCTCTTATCAAAGCACAAAACCCCATTATCTGATTATAAGAAGAATCTCAGAACTCACTGTCTTCAAATTTAATGGACTCCTGATGCTTTCTTCCCTGCCTAGACTGTTTTTAAGACATTTTACAGTATTTTATACATTATAAATGGATTCCATTCTTGGCTTAGTAATTCACCTAATGGACAATGGATACAAAAAAGCTCTAACTCTAGGGACATTAAATTGGTTCTAAACTCTGAAAATTACAGCTTTTACAAAAAGAAGAAAATACTAAAAACATGTCTAATGCAACACTGCATCTCATTTTCCACTACCTTTAGAATCTGTCTAAAAGCTCCTAAATTTCTTAATGACACAATATGTTAAAATTCCATTCCTTCATATTTAGATCTCTAAAACATCTTTTCTTTTTTACAGCCCTGAGGAGATCCACCAGCAAATGGGAAAAAACATGCTTGGCATTCGAACAGCTGGGAACACAGAAAGCACTACACTGTACAAGATAAATGCTGTGTTTTGTTTCTGACCATGTCAAAGCTGAGCAATTCAGAGAAAAGCAGATACTCTCTTGTAATGAACGGCGTTCTGCATCTCACTTTGAGTAAGCAAAGGTACGTAAAGATACATAACATATGACACATAACTGCATTGCACAGGAAAGTCCACTGTAAAGACCTTGGAAGTCTTTAATCTGAATCACAATTCCTTCCCTCAGATCCTCTGCTTTATGAGTTTTCAGCAGGCAGCAACACAACAGATGTAGTACCATCTCTCTGCCCGCTGCTCTCTTTCCCGCCCCTAAGCAATGCTGTGAGATCTACTCTTTGACCTTACACAGCTTGACAGCAACAACAAGCCATAGAGAGAAGGCAAAAAGCAGCTTTTACTTGCACCATTAATTTGTATTGCTGTAGAAAGGGGATGCGGGGCCGGAGGGAGGTATGCCTTCCTAATGCCTGCTGCTAACCTGTCACTTCCTGAAGCAAGCGTGTTTATGACATTACCATAGTAAAAAAATATATTAAAAAGACACACAGAAAAGGGGAATTCTTTCAAGTTAGGAAAAAAAAATATTCTTCAAATCTCTATCACCAGGGAGTTTCTCAGCTTTACAGCAATTTTTTTTTTTGTACAAGTATTGTCCTTTAATGATCTTCTATGAGCACATGCAAGTGTGTGTGTGTGTATATATATACACAAGATACATATAATGACTTGTATTTCCACGTACACTACCACTTTTATTCTGGTAATACAAGAAAAAAGTATACAGAAGTAAATGTATAACCTATTCCACACCGTTCATTATGACATTTATCATTCATATATCCTTTCTCATACAGTAAACACTTAATCTGACATTACAGTCCGCAACTCACACAGGTTGGTCAGGATCTAGGGGTTCTTTCAGTTCAAACTTCTCCTCAGAATGGTGTCAGCACTGAATTTAGACAAGATTGATTAGGACTTTGTCCAGTTATATCCCCAAGCCTCCAAGGACTGAGATTTTAGAAACTCCCTGTGCAACTTGCTCCAGTGTTTAATTCCATAAATCCATTTAGAACCAGAAATGTTTAATCTTTTCCTAGGTCAAGGTTGGTATGGATCTAAGCACATCAGTTGCCTTTCCTCTGTTTTTTTCTGCTGCATTTTTGTGAAATCAGATAAAGATTGCCAGACACTGTATTCTAGGTTAGTGATATGGAAACCTGAGCAGATGGTAAGAGCAATATTCTCAAAGCTTACTGCCAGAAACTGAAGCTAGGTTTCCCATGTTTGTACTCCTCTATCTGTAAACCTTAACATGGATAAAGATTTCTTTCCCAAACAGTTTATGAAAAAACAAATTTAAGCCCACAGCCATTATTTTTTTTCTGATATACACGTCTATGACTCAAGCATTAAGTCTTGGGTTCAACAACATCCGTGTTAATTTTTAGCTTTGCAGTTTGTAGTTATAAATTGCAGTTATCAGACTGTTTTCTTAGCACAGTGGAAACATTTCAAAGGAATGATCACACCCCAACTTTCCACAGCAGATAATTAGTGTTGCAAAATGCATAAGATACATAAGAGTATACAAGATAGGAAAAACAACACACTGGGACACCTCCTAAAAAAATCCAATCCAAACTGAACACTGCATTGCCACTACCTTCTGTAAAAATACTCCAAGAAAAATGAAGAATTGTAGAGAATTGCATGTAGGTTCCACACACGGCTTTACCATTTGAGCACTGAAAAATACTCTACTCCAGGAGGACATGGGGAAAATGGAAGGAGAAAAGGAGAGGAAGATGGGAGAAAAAGAGAAAGGGAGGGAGGGAGGGAAAGAAGGAAGGAAAGGAAG
>JAKFQP010000061.1:11039531-11069467 GCA_023375905.1 Nycticorax nycticorax | reverse complement strand
AGGAAGGAAGGAAGGAAGGAAGGAAGGAAGGAAGGAAGGAAGGAAGGAAGGAAGGAAGGAAAATCAAGAGTGAAAGAAGAGAGAGAGAAAAAGAAAAAGAGAAAGTGAGAGGAAGAAAGGAAGAAAGAAGGAGAGGGAGAGCGCAAGCAAAAGGGACTAACAGAAGAAAGAAAGACTTTATTTTGTCTTAGAGTCTTAACTGAGAAGAGGTATGCTCCTCCTAAATCAAAAATGCCTTCTCCCCTTTTACTTTTTGCTTTCAAATATGCTATGCTAACTGTGATAGTCTTCAAACATTCACTCATAAGTGTTTGCAGTTTTTAATTTCATGAGGTCATTTTCACTGACCTCTTTACTACTGACCTGTTATTTTATTGGATTTGGAAGGATCATTTACACTGACCTCTGTTGCCTTACTGAATTTCACTCCTCTTTGCTCCCGTATCACCCAAACTGTTGAAATCCAGTCTCAATTCTAGTTATTGGATACACAAAGTAATTTCAGTTGCATTGCTGTTATTCCTAGCTGAATTGTCTTTTTTTCTGTATGCCTTCCCCAGCTCATAGTTTAAGCCTTTTTAATATTCATTACAGCAGTCTCTTTCTTTCTGGTTATGGTAGAGACTATTCCTTATATTATAGATACTTCCAAAGACTCCCTTGCTCCTAATAAACTCAAATTTCTCTTATCTGAGCAATTTTCTTAAGCATGCACAGTCACTTTCTAATTCACCTGGTGTCCCCATGCTAGAGGTCAGCATCTCTACTATCAGCATTGAGTTTATCAAGTCGGGTGGACTTTGAGCTGTTTTGCAGGGAAAGACCAATGATCTACTGGTTTGTCTGTTTCCTCAGCTTCCCTAGAATTTCAGGCTATCAGTGTTGAATCATTGCAGGATTCAAGAACCCAGACAACACTGTCTTCTAGATTTTCCCCAGCAGTAGGTTTGCAATGATAGAACATTACAACATGGTTAAGGCTGGTTAAAAACAGTACTTTGCTTTGTATAGATGAGAGAAAGCAGCTCACATAGATTCTACTTCAAGTTTTCCTTTTACGAATAATTATTTTATTTGCTTTTCCCCAACTTCCCCAATACAAATACAAAAGGTATCACTGGCAATAAGTTTCTCACAAATTTATAGTTCCTAATTTTTTTGTGCAAGGCGCAGTTACAGTCAGTGAACCTTTACACTGGTGCACGCATCTGAGATGGTCTCATTTCAAATATACAAAGGTCAATTAATGGAATATATATATTTAACTATTTTTTTGATAAATAATTTTAGCTTATTTGGAACATTATAACAATTTTCAAAGAGTTTAAATACAATCTACAATACAGTATTAGGGGAAATAAAATTCTGCATGAAGTATGGATATAAAAATATTATGGAGAATGTAGCTGAACTATAGAACAACCAAAATCCAGCAACAAGTTGAAGGACATACAGAGAATTTCTCTGTGTAGGTTGGCAGTTCCTGAGTTCTGTTTTCAGCTATTTCATTGTAACTAGTTGCCCCACTTGGAAAGTTTCTTTCATTTTCAGGTCCAAAAAAAGCCTTAGAAGTATTACCTATTTTAACTATAGGAAACCTCCTATACCCAACCATCAGAATCAAGAGAACTTTTTAAGTTTGTAGATTATATTTTACTCATACTGTATATGGATTCTGAATAGGAAACTGATTTTCTTGACCCTTATCCATCTGCCTTTCTGCCTCTTCATGGCACAACTGTTGTGTTTTGCAAGATTCAATGTTTAGCAGATGAAGAATAATTTGTAAAGATTAGCTAAGAAATGAAACAGTGCCAAATCTTGCCAAGATTAGAGATTTCTAGTGGTATAAAAAAGCTGTATGCTTTTCAGCAAATCTGCACATTTCAGGACATACTTGGATTGATTCTCTGGAATCAGATCAAATTTGTAATTTTCTAATTTGTTTCTTAGGTCTTTTTTAAATAGAGAAGACTCTGGTCACATCATGGCAAACTTTCCAGTCTGCAGGGAATTCAGATTACAGAGGAAGTAGGAGGGAGGAAAAATTGTTGCAGGTTAGTCAACATGATCTATAGGTGATAGCACAGTAAAGGACTGCAAGTTAGGCCTCCTACGTTATGTTCTTGGCTTTTCAGTTGATCTCAAGTTACACATTTTCAAATATAGGCATGTAATTTACAGCCAGAGATTATGAGGTTATGTGTTTGCATGCAGAAATCAAGTCATTGCATATATCAATATCCCTTTATAAGCTCCTTTCAAACTAAGCATAAGAAAATATGTTACTCTTAAGGAAATGCATGCGTTTTTACTGGCACAATTTCTGAGTCAAGATTTTAAAGATTTTCAGCTACAAAATGGGTATTATAATGACACCTAACACAACCTAGCTATCTGACAAGAACGTTGCAGTCTTTAATGGATGTCTGTCCACAAAATACTTGGAAATTTTTAGATGAGGGTTGGCTATCATAGAACAAGGTGCTTGAATAATAGTCTAATTTACACAGTTACAAATAAATAACCAGTAGAGAAAAGTAGAATAAAAATTAGATAATTTAAAAGACTTTCTTAAAATAGTCACTACTCTGAGAAAGGATAAATACAGTACTTAGCAAGAAACATGAAGCATTAGGTCTCACAAGGTCCTATTGCAAAGGACATTTGAAGGAAAAAAAAATACAAAATATGTTTTACTGATATTATCTTCAAAACATGAAACTGTGCATTACTTCACTTGCATTTTTTAGTTTGCTTCGGAAAGCACACTGTGGACACTGGAAAGGAAACTTCATTTTTTAAATTTATTTTTTGATGGAGAGTAGTCAAAGCTTCAGAGCCAGAAAGAAACTGGTAATGCTCAGTTCCATTGTGTGAAAACATACTGAGATTCATTATCTTCATCTTGACATTTGAAGACCCAGCATGTGGTTCCTATATCCATTTTTTAAGAATGTGCAATGCACTGGCATCAGAAAATGTGGAGACACAGGTTCTTAGGAGACTAGGGGCTCGGAAGAGAAATCTCAAGGGATGCATTGGCTTCATGAGCAGCCACAGGAATATGACGAAACACAGACCTCATTTTTATTTAAAATACAGGACATTGCTACTATCGGCATCCCATAAAGGGACTGTGGCATAATTACAGATCAGCTCTAGTGTTTTAAGTATTTTCCTTGCCCCTTCCCTGTGAGGCAGAATGTGATGCTTTGGCAAATGCAATGTGTATCGGAACACAGTGCAACAAAAAGATAGAAAAGTCTGTTCTGAACATAAAATGAGGACAGTTTCCCTTAAAGCAGCCTCCTGGATATCATACTGGATATCAAGCCTAAAATGTATTGTGGAATAGGTGTAGTTAATTTCACAGCTAGAGAGGGGATAAAATTCAAGAAATGGAATAAAAGTTTACTGAAATTTCTACCCAAAAAAGTAGTGTGCAGCAAAATCTATGTATCCTGAAGAAACCACATAGAACCCATATCAGTATTTATGTATTGGCCTATGGTCAAACTGGTATAATTATTTACTGGTGAAGAGGTTGAGAAAAATCCCACTTTTGAAAATCTTCTTGTCTCTACTGTGCACTTCCACCTTTTGTTTGTTTTCTGTCCTCCTGTGTATTTATCCTTGTGATGTGCTTCTAACATTGCAGAAGGTTTGCCAGCTCTGGCTGGTGTGGAACAGAACTGATAGCTGCCTTGCTGACACCTCTCCTGTGGCGAGTGATTATTTTTAAGTGGGAGAGCCAGCACCCGCATGCACGTTGGATCTCAACCATAAGAGGCAGGAATGACAGAGACTTGATCATTGCTTAATCCCGCAAAAACAGAGTCACTTTGGAACTTTATTTTGGTGAAAGAGAACTAGAATGAGAGCAAAAAGCTATATATTTTCTTAATAGGAACTAGAATGAAAGTGACATTTTTGACAGAACTGGAACTAAAAGGTCAACTTGTGTAAACAATGAGAATTTAAAAAAACCCAACACTATTCAGTACAACGGATTTTGACTGAATTTTGTTGTTATACAAAGTCAAAAACTAAAATCCCACGGAGTTTATGTACTTGCATATACATAAAAAACTCCTTTCTTTACCCTAACAGTAAATTCCCATATTCATTTTTTTTTTTAAAGTATGCATTTATCTATTGGAAATCAGGTCTGAAAAAGAAAATGTGGAATTTAAGTCATGTTTTCTTTAAGAAAGTAACAACTGTGCACATGGAATAGAGTAAGAATTTATTTCAATTCACTATCATGGATATAAAATATTTCTTTACTTAGCTTCACCATTAATCGATTGAACACTTGTGTAGGTGGATGCAAACTGCATTTTAATGGATGAAGGAGGAACAAAACCCACTTAGTATGTTCAATTCCGGTAACAGAACTAGGGCACTGAGAAACAGAGAAAAACAAGCAAGTGGAAGATTATGGGGACTTGTGGTTACTTTTGTCATCAGAGGAGGTCTGATGTACTGACAAAAATCGTACCACACAGTGCAAAGGGCAGAGACACTAGCATGTTAAAAAGAGGGCAGAGAGATGGACAGGCAGACTGACTGACTATAGAGGAGCTGGAAAAGACACAAGCAAGAAAAATGGCCTGGCAGAAAGGAAGCTTAAATCAACTGGGAAAAGAGACAATTGAGAGGAGATGTGGCAGCAGTATATAGATTCATGAATAAAATTGAAAATGTTGTTACTTAAAACTGTAATTCCTTGGTTTTCCTGTGGTTTAAAACCTGTAGGCCTTCTGTAACATCAGCAAGAGGCAGGCTAAAACTGAGACAAGGAAATACTTTATCACATGAAATGCAACTAATTTGTGAAACTTATTGTCATAAAATGGAGATACCAAAAATTTTAAGGATTCAAATACAATTGGAAGAAAAAAAATACATCTAGATAGATTAAACACATAGACCCAACCAAGGCAGTCAACAATGTCATTGTCCTGTTCTTACATATTTCCCAAAATATCTGCTAGTGACCATTGCCGACATAGGATACTGGGCTAGATGGAACTATTACCACTAAGTATGTCTGGGTTTGAATCCTTAGTTACTCAGCAACTTACAGGTGTGCTCGCTAAATAAATGCAACTGAGGGCAGGCTACAAAAGTGTCTGACAACTACAGGGGAGGCCACAACACTTGCAGTCTTCTGTATGCATTTTTTTCCACAGAACAAAGTGGTACAACAAGGTTGGGTGTTCCTTTTGTCTTTGGTGGTTGTTAACAAAATGTATAAAATATTAATTCACAACTAAATCAGTTGGTTGTTTAGGAGTGTCACTCTAGCTGAGGAGCATGACATTATTGGGAAGGCAAAGTTCCAATTTAGTGGGCAGTAAAGACCTGAAGAGGGAAATAACAAGAGCTAGAGAAGGAACTATTTGTCAAACGTGTCCACTTGCTTAAAAAGTCAGAGCAAAAGTCTTAAGAAGGAAAAAGCGAACTTTGAATTAGGATTTTATTCTTCTAAGTAATTAAAATAGAAAAATGCATCTATGTCTGGGGTAAGAATTCAATTGAAAATGAACTGTCAACACAGAGACCTTTTTTGTCTAAGGTGTTTTACCTTGCCTTGTTTCCATTCCATCAGAGAAAAGGCTGAAAGAAAACGGGCAGTATGTATTGGTTCGCTGGAAACAGCCAAGTGGATGGCATAATTGCCATTATCTCAGTCAATTTGCAGGCAAATACACATGATAAGCAGTGTATCAGCAAGTTGGAACCTAAATATGGCACAGATACTCCTAAGTATGCCTACTTAAAGAAAAATTCTTAGGTATTTTCTATTTCTATTTTCTGCAGAGATCTAATGACCCTTTCATTCATTAAAAAAATTAGAGTTTCCTTCAATCTGCAGAATATGCCATGCATTTTTGTACTGCTGAACAGATTTCATAACAACATAAGTGGAATATTCCCAGCAGAACCTGTGTTTCTGCCAAGGATGGAGCCACAGTTATGCAAAACTACCCAGGCAGCAAATACAGAAAAGTTTGTGACTGGCACAGGTGAAAAAGGTCATCTAATATTTGGACTAGCCAACAGACTACAGATTAAATACTTAAACACACTGGGAGGTTTCCCTCCCACTTCACACCAAAGGAGGCACTAGCAGGTTTATCAACTACTGACTAGAAACCACCAGCAAGTCATGTTCTACCACACGGCTCCTGAGGACTTGTGCATGATATGCACAGTATGGTCAAGTCATGGAGGCTCTGACTGCATGGTGAAAAAGCTTTCCTCTTTTTCCACTGACTTTCTGATAGCCTGTGCTCTTCATTGGACTTATGACCCTAACATCCACCTCAGCTTTGCCTTCATCTTTCCTTCTCTCTGCTACAATTAATTTGGCCTGTTCCTTCATCAAAGAGCAACCAATCCTCCTCCCCATAATGTTCAGCTCATATCTCAGACTTTCCTTCTAACTCATTCAGTCAGGCCTTGTAACCTTTCTTCATTTCTCTTCCTTTATCTCTTCATATTTCTATATTACATTTTACGTGGAGCCTCTTACAGCTTCTGCAGCCCATCTATCCACCTCTCAGTTGCATATACATCTTTAAAGCACAGAGGCAGGTTTCAAGCAGAAACCTATTCTTTGTCCTCTTCTCCAGGCTTTGAATCAAGCATTCAGCTCAAATTTTTCATGACAGTCGTCTCACAGTGACAGCTTATAGAGAGGCACCAGAGTACGAATAATTTCTACTGCTACGTAGCTTAGTGTTCAGACAAATCAGAGATTTTCTGGGTGGACCCACTGATGACACATTTGAAACATCCTGATACAGAAAGATGGAGGAAAAATAATAGCAGTTCTTACAGATCACAAGGAGGATGGAGGAGTCAGAAGAAAAATAGGATTTATAGAAAATAAATACGTGAAATTTAAAAAGTGACAGAGCTCATAATATTCTCCTAAAACAAATCAAATCCCATGCATCATTAATTTTTCAGTATTTGTGGTTAAATGCTGTTGTCAGTGATTTCACAGGCAAAGCTAGGAATGCCAAGAGCACGTTTGACCATTGCACTCAGAAGTTGGTGTCACATTTCGTTTACAGCCTGCCACGCGTGGTATCTGCCAATGCAAAAGAGCCCATCCTTTTACAGGTTCAGAGGGGAAATATCGATCAGATGAATGTACCTCTCAGCCAGATATTTTGTCTGACTTTTTCAAACACTGTAGAGCCACTAGACATTTTATCTTGCTATCGAGTGGCAGTGCCACTAAGGCGAGATGCCCACCTGAGTGCAGAGGCATGGAAGGCTGGGCTGCACCGTGTCCTCCTCTCACAGGGATCCTGGGCAGTGCACACCTCAGGTAAAACAGTTTGGATCCTCCTGCTGCTGCTGGACTGCATTTAGCACAATGCTAGTGATTCCACATGGGAACCAAGGCAGACTAACAGGGATCAGATGAAGGTCAGTACACTTACCAGCTAGCAATTCACAAAGCATCAGGGGTGTGGGGTGTGAATTGCTCTCCCTATGGATAAAGATGTCCTTGAAAAACATCCATGTGATACTTTTACCAGCCTGGCTGCTGAATCTGCACCTGAGATTAATTATGCAAAAAGATGGATATGGAAAAAATTATATCTGAGAAATAGTGAAGAAACAAAAGCTGTTCTTGTAGAGAACAAGAAGAGTATAGCTGGAAAAAAGACCACCTTCAATACTCAGAGCTAAGGACTTTCCTCACATCAGCTTCTTCTGCAGTCTCTAAAATTCATTCTGTTTTATTTGTCTTAGCAGTTTGTGTTTAATAAAGCTAAAGATTGCTATCTCCATCTTTATAAAAATGAATAGTCCTATGTTTCTCTGTGTCCCATAGCCTAGCAATGAGCTTTGTGCAACTAACGGTTCAGGATGTGTGTGTGTCCAAACTTGACATTTTACCAGTATTTTTTCAGATGTTCTTTCTTCAGATCTTTTCCATCTATTTATTTGTATTTAATATTTCTTGAGTACATGTATGGGGACTTCTGAAGTCATTACTAGAGACCAAATAATTGTATCACACTACAATATCTATAGTTAGGGGTTGTAAGATCATGAGCTATTCAGAGTCTATGACTATAATGTCTTACTGGAGGGTCCTAAGGCATGGATGGACAACTGATGGAGAGGGGGCTGAGGTGAAGAGCGTTGAAGTTTACCTTGCAGCAGGTAGCAGACTGCTTGGAGATCGCCACTGGAACCAGTGCATGCTACTTACATTTTTGTTTTGGTGTTCAGCTCCCTGAGCAGTAGAAACTGTTGGATTGGAAAGTTTGTTACAATCGAGGAATCAATTTCCCTGCACTTTTTATAAAGCTTCTCTCACCAGGATAGAGAAGCACTCTATGGTAGATGGAGAACAAAGAGATAGGTTTGCATATTACAGCTAGTAGGTGTGTGGAGTTGTCAAGTTTTGTATTTGAAAACAATGAAAATGCAATGTAATCAAAAATTCCAAGGGGAAAAGTAATTCAAGATGAAACTGCTACTTCCTTTTGGATTTTATTTATACAGCCAAAGTGAGTGGAATACACGTACAAAACTGCTCTTGTCTGAAAAGTAACATGAGCAGTTAAAGTCCATGTACATATAACCAACTTAATTCTCAGAAGCGCTGGCCACTGACTTGAAGTGCTTCTCACATGCTAAATTCTCCAAACATAAACCTCCATGATGTTTTCGTAAATTAATTTAATTAACCTGAGCTCTGTAAATGAAAGTCCAAATGAATACATGTTAAACACAGATAACAAAGTTCACAAAAAATGTTAGTTCTAAGAATTTTTACCAAATGTTAGAAAACAATAGGAAAAATTATGCACTTTTTTAGGTTCCCATATCCCAAATGACTCTTTCTCAGGCACACTGTATTTGAAAGCATTGGCAGCTGTTATATATCTCATTCAGGAGAGAAGGGACATAGAAAGTTATTTTGGAATAGTAGGTGATCCTAACAGCTGTTGTACAGGCTTTGGTATGCTTTGCTCTATAAGGCAGCCACCACACTCCTTCCAGTTCCTCCTTAAGCTGCAGCTGGTTGTATATGTTGTGTTACACCATTTCTGTTTCCTGGGTGGATTTCTTTGCCTAAGCATCTCAGATACTTTGGTGTATCTTGACTGTAGCTGCCTCTTTAAGAAGACAGGCCCCTTGAGGAGGCCTCAGATTTCAAAGGTTACTGAAAATCTAAACAGTCATTTAAAATTTCAAACATGAATTATTTTTCTAAAAGGATTTGAATATAAGGTTGTGATCATTCCTACTGGACAAATTCATTTGAAGAGATATTTACAAGAAATTCTGAGGACGGTTCTGTCCAGATTTGTAGCAAATCCATTGAAAAATTAGAACGAGAGTAGTTTCAAAACTTTTCTGTTGATGACCAGATTTTGGTATCTTTATCTTACACAAATGTAGCATGAATTAATGCAGGTAGTCTTGAAGTTGTTCATGTTAATTTGTAATTCTTCTAGTTAGAGGCAGTAAAGACCCTTCCAAAAGAAACATTATCCATAAAGATTATTCAGCTTGAGACAAGCAACCAGCCTAGAGACTGTAGAAATAACAGGTTTGTGACCAAAAAAGTGTTGAAACAACATGTCATTTTAATACTTTCTATATCTTGAACCTGCTATTTTCTCACTTCATAGGTCATTCATAAATCACAGGATTTATCGGGCTGAGTTATGTCATCTTTCCTAAGTTTTTCCTTTCAAACCTAAAAAAATCTCTGCAAGTTATTTCAGAGTTATTAATTGGTATAGCATTATTGGGTAAACCAAAAATCAGAACTAATCATTGGTCTTTGTAAAGGAAAGTAATAAATATTAAATCTAAACTCCTATATTGCTTCTTTTCTCTGCCCACTTTTTTGCTCAATAGTAACATCTGTCAATGGATTCCACAAGATGATTATCCATGCAAAAGAACATGTATGTTGACTTTTTGAGTTTGAAAAAATTTATGCTAATATTATGACATTACCATATTTTTATAGATAATTATTTGTATTTATCTTAATTCAATTCCATCCCACATATATTCAGTTAGACATTGTTGGGTTTGTTCTTTTCTGTTCAGTTATTTCCCTCATCCATCACTGCACATAACAAAGATAATTTCATAAAATTTTCCTTGATGACACCTAAGGTCATGTTACTGAGCTGTTGAAGTAAATTTAGAACTGAAATGAGCAGGAAGAGGGGTTTTTATTAATTTTCTTCTAATTCACTTTGTATCTCACACTTCTTGGCAGAGAGGTTGTTTATTGCAGCGCTCCCATTCACTGAAATTGTGCTGTTATCTGTTTCCAGTGACAGCCTTACCAGTGTGCCTCGTCCTAGGATCCTGCTCACCACAGCACCCAAACTGGGGGATCAGTTGGCACAGGTGGCAACATGCCCATACCTAACCCCCATACACGGTTGCCATCAGCATGGGTGCACACCCAGACCCAGGAGATCAGAAGTATTTCCGGACTCACCAAGTAAAACGTAATCTCTCAAGACTTATTGAGTAACCGCTTTCTACTCTCAGGTCTTGTTCAAATACTTAATTGTGCACCAGCTTCAAAGGTCAGCAGTATAGATCTCACTCCCTCTTTTCAATTACACTGATTACTACACTTTAAAGAGATCTAGGCCATTATCGGGCAAAGAAAGGAAGAGACCGGCGTGGTTGAGACAAGAGATGCTGGTCAAACTAAGGAGGAAGAGGGAACTGCACAGGCAGTGGAAGCAGGGACAGGCATCCTGGGAAGAGTATAGGGACGTGGTCTGGTTGTGTAGGAATGGAGTCAGGAAGGCCAAGGCGCAGCTGGAGCTAAACTTGGCTAGGGATGTGAAAAATAACAAGAAGGGTTTCTACAGGTATATCAGCTGGAAAAGGATGGTTAAAGAAAGTGTACCCCCGCTGATGAGCGAGACTGGCAAGCTGGTAACAGCAGATGAGGGGAAGGCTGAGGTACTCAACAACTTTTTTGCCTCAGTCTTCACTGGCAACCTCTCTCCTCACCCCTCCCAAGTTGATGGATGGCATGAGGGGGATCGGGAGGGCAAAACCCCTCCTGCTGTAAGAGAAGGTCAGGTTTGTGACCACCTGAGGAACCTGAACACACATAAGTCCATGGGATCTGATGAGATGCATCCCAGAGTCCGAGGGAATTGGCCGATGTAGTCGCCAAGCCACTCTCCATGATATTTGAAAAGTCATGGCAGTCAGGTGAAGTCCCTGGTGACTGGAAGAAGGGAAACATTGTGCCCATTTTCAAAAAGGGTAGAAAGGAAGACCCCGGGAACTACCGACCTGTCAGCCTCACCTCTGTACCTGGGAAGATCATGGAACAGATGCTCCTAGAAGCTATGCTAAAGCACATGGAGGCCAGGGAGGTGATTCGAGATAGCCAGCATGGCTTCACCAAGGGCAAGTCCTGCCTGACCAACCTAGTGGCCTTCTATGATGGTGTGACAACAACAGTGGACAAAGGAAAACCAACGGATGTCATCTATCTAGACTTCTGCAAAGCCTTTGACACGGTCCCCCACAACATCCTGCTCTCTAAATTGGGGAGATATGGATTTGATGGGTGGACTGTTCGGTGGATAAGGAACTGGCTGGATGGTGGCATCCAGAGGGTAGTGGTCAATGGCTCAATGTCCAGATGGAGACCGGTGACGAGTGGAGTCCCTCAGGGGTCTGTACGGGGACCAGTGCTGTTTAACGTTTTCATCAATGACATAGACAGCGAGATCGAGTGCACCCTCAGCAAGTTTGCAGATGACACCAAGCTGAGTGGTGCGGTTGACACACCAGAAGGACGGGATGTCATCCAGAGAGACCTGGACAGGCTGGAGAGGTGGGCCTGTGTGAACCTCATGAGGTTCAACAAGGCCAAGTGCAAGGTCCTGCACCTGGGTCGGGGTAACCCCCAGTATCAATACAACTGGGGGAAGAAAGGATCGAGAGCAGCCCTGCCGAGAGGGACTTGGGGGTGCTGGTGGATGAAAAGCTGGACATGAGCCGGCAATGTGTGCTGGCAGCCCAGAAAGCCAACCATACTCTGGGCTGCATCAGGAGAAGCGTGGCCAGCAGGTCAAGGGAGGTGATTCTGCCCCTCTACTCTGCTCTGGTGAGACCTCACCTAGAGTACTGCGTCCAGCTCTGGAGCCCTCAGCACAAGAAGGTCATGGAACTGTTGGAGCGGGTCCAGAGGAGGGCTATAAAAATGATCCAAGGGCTGGAGCCCCTCTCCTATGAGGACAGGCTGAGAGAGTTGGGGTTGTTCAGCCTGGAGAAGAGAAGGCTGCGGGGAGACCTGATTGCGGCCTTTCAGTACCTAAAGGGGGCCTATAGGAAAAATGGGGAAAATCTTTTTAGTAGGGCCAGCTGTGACAGGACAAGGGGTAATGGTTTTAAACTGAAGCAGGGTAGGTTTAGACTGGATACAAGGAAGAAATTCTTTACAATGAGGGTGGTGAAACACTGGAACAGGTTGCCCAGAGAGGTAGTGGAGGCCCCATCCCTGGCAACATTCAAGACCAGGTTGGATGGGGCTCTGAGCAACCTGATCTAGTCAGCGGTGTCCCTGCTTACTGCAGGGGGGTTGGACTAGATGACCTCTAGGGGTCCCTTCCAACCCAAAACATTCTATGATTCTATGATTCTATGATTATTATAAATTCTTTTCATATAGAGGAATGAGGTATCCCTGTCCTGAAATCCTAAAAGTTATGTATACAGAAAAACTTTTACACAGTACTCTGCAGCATAGTACTAAGTTTGTTGCAATTTAACATCAACTAAAAATAAATCTTTATAACTTGTGTCTAATGTGTTTGTCTCTGTCACAAAGCATATCGCTCTTGTGCTGATCTATTAGTACTGGAATAGACTCCAGTACTATAGGCTTTGTTTGACCAGAAGGAAGAAGTATAGCAAAACAATTTGCACAGACACAGCACGAGAATGGAAGGTCTCACCTCTTTCTTTACTACCCATGGACCACTATCCTTTCTTCACACGTGGCACAGCTTTTAGATGTGCCTTGGCCGTGCTGAACTCTCTTTTCCCACAAGTGTTCAGATGCAATAAACACTGACACATTTTGAAAGTGGTATTTAAAAAAAATTCCAATTACATTTCAACCTGAGATCTGGGGATATTACAGGGTCTTATAGATCAGTTTACGTGGCAAGCAAAGCAGGAGTAAAGTGTAGTGTTTCTGATCTGACTGCTTTTACATCTCTTTCACGCTTGTTTCGGACAAACAAAAGTCACCACACAAGAACAACCCCCAGGACTCCAGTAGGGTATTTAAGACTATTTAATCTTCTTAGAGCATTTTTTTAAAGACACAGCACTGAAACAAGGAGCAACACCTTATGGGTAAGCCAATTCCCGGAGCAAAGATAGCAATGTTCCAACAGTGTGAGAGCATTCCCAAGAGACCCAGAGACAAGCTGTATCAGCAGGCTGCAGTAAGTTTAGGGGGCATGTGTGTTTGTTTATTAAGAGATTCATACTGTGTTGTGTGGGTGTCCTATACTCATCTGACATGTTTTTAGAGAGTTCTGTTTTCTTCTACAGACATAATAACATTGTCTTTATTTGTTTGAAACAGGACATCTGGGAGAAAAAGCTAAAACATATACATACCATGGGAAAGGAAATAAGAATAAGCAAACATTCGGAATGTCTGGACTGCAGGATACAAACCCCACAGGATCTAGAGAGTACACAGTTTTCCTCACAATAAATGGTAACCAGCTGAATCTGTTCTTTTATGTCTTTAGAGCATTCGAGCTTCTATAGTCAGAAAAATGGAATCTGAAGAGACATAGTCTAAGCTGCTACAAAGTAATATTGAAAGGTTTTCATATGTATATCTTTTATGGTTGGCAAAAAACCAGAGAACTCTTCTCTCTAGTACATACATGTTTCCTTCTGACTGTAGCCCTCCCACAAACTCACTTCTGTGATTCAGACTATGCATCAGAAATTAAATTTCTACTTTTTTTCATGAGAATCTGTGCATTGCACCCATCTCAGTAACTCTGTTGCTTCCATAGCAATTTATCTGGTCAAAAGAGGGGAAAAGGCTTCTTATATGGGAACAGCAAAACACGCAACAATATAAACACTGCACATTTGCAATAAAGTGTGCAAAGCCTGAGGCTGTGACAGATACACTTGGCCCCTAGACCTACATCTATCTTGTCCATATTATTGACTAGCAACTAGGGACTTCACGCTATGAATATTACCATCAGGATTAGCTCTCCCTGAATTACATCTGGACTGCACGCCAGGTGACTCTCCCCTTGAGCAGGGATGCCTCTCAAGGTTTGAGATCCCTTACGTGAGACTAAGAGATCCTTCCTTGCTGCAGGATGGAGAGATCCCTTACCCATAACAGATCCTTGGTAAGTGACTGACAGCATGCTGAATTAATACTCATGAAACAGTACTAACCCATGTAGCTACTCAGTATGAATAATTATAAACTCTATGTAGATAACTCCATTAGACATAAACCCTTGTCTGTGGATACATTCCTAGCAGAACAAGGACATCAGGTCCTGATAAGGTTGGAATGTTATTAAAGGGGAAATGCTTAGCCAGTATGCAGAATGCTATTAAAGGGGAAATGCTTAGTTAGTATACGGAACTTAGTTGCTAGAGTAGAGAAGCAGTAACCGCAAGTAGGGTAAGATGATGACAATGAAATAACCAATGAGTGAGCTGGAGGCTTATATGCTTGTCGGATAGACAGTAGTATGTACGAATTAGAAAAGTATACGTGATCGTGTGTGCGGGGCTTGGAAGAGTATAAATATTATACCTATGCAAAGGTATAAAAAACGGCTTCTGGAGATCATATTGGTCAGCATCAGGAGTCCTGTCTTCTGCATTTGTCCAAGCCTGAGACTAAGACTGGACCTAGACACACCTAGGCTCCATAAGGAGTTTAGGAAGCAAGGAGGTTCACTCTGAAC
This sequence comes from Nycticorax nycticorax, assembly GCA_023375905.1. Classification (NCBI taxonomy): domain Eukaryota; kingdom Metazoa; phylum Chordata; class Aves; order Pelecaniformes; family Ardeidae; genus Nycticorax; species Nycticorax nycticorax. The sequence continues at coordinate 11,054,444 of JAKFQP010000061.1, read as the reverse complement.
CTCGTGACTAAATGGGAGGGTCTTCATTACTCTTTGTGTCTCCAGTCTGTGTGGATCATTCTTATTTGCCGTCACCTCAATTTTCCTTGTATGTTTCTTCCATGCAGTAATTAATAAGGTGAACCTTGCCATCAAACTTATTGAACCTTGGCAAACCACTGTTAAACTTTGTTAAATTCCATTGAATTTATTGAACTCTGAAAAATTATTATTTTACCTCAATAAAACATACTGCTGCTTCTCTCTTTTCAGTGAGGTGCATTCCACTCATCCCCGACAAATTGGCATAGTCAGCAGCATGGCAAGTAAAATCACCAATTATTTACAGAGGCATGGAATAAACCTGAGTCCCAACTTCTCAGAGTAATGGGCTTGTGATAATTGGCATGACTAGGAAGCTGTGGAAGAACAGGTAAAGGTGGCCAGTGTGCACATAAAGGATGGAAAAGGGAAAGCAATCATTTGCAAAATGCTAGGTACATTGTTTAGAAACTGATTACCAGGATAGGTAGAATAACAATAGAAAAGAACAGGACCTAAAAGAAGAAATAGAAGGCATAAAGGCAGCTGAACTAACATTTTGAAATTTGAGCAGCTGCAGCAGTTACAGGAAGAAAAAGAAAAAAGAAAAAAAAAACAAAAGTGGGAAGAAAAAGTCGAAATTATGCTTAGGCGGCTCCCCATCTCCCTGACATTGTACAGATTAGGAAATTAATTTTCCCCATAGAATGGCATGGGAATATATGGGGTGGCACCAATAATAGCAAACCAGGGGAGAATGTTTCTTTATTTCCCTCAAGTCCTCCTGAATATGAAGCCAGACCCATCATTAAAACAGAATAGGCTGAAGGACCTCGGGGTGATGCTCCTTGTGTGAATCACTCCTTGGGATCTGTTACAACTGGTAAATTTACAAGAAAAATATGGCAGAAAGCCTGGTGAAACTGAAATAGAGTATTTGTGGTGAGTGTGCTTAAGTGGCAGCAACCAAATACTGCTGAGTGAAGACTAAGCAAACCGGTTTTGGGGTCCAGGACTTCTCTTAAATTTAGGACCTGACCCAGAAAATTGATCCTATTCAATCACCAGCAGGGTAGCTTACTGGGCTGGGGAAATAGATGCCATGGAGCAAGTTGAACTCTCCATAATCCCCATAAGATTTCTTAACAAGCTCTCTACAGCCACCACAAAAGCTGCCTGCATACGAGCCATGCATAAACGAGAATCCAATGATGTCCCACTATCTGTTACGATTGATTATGTGATGCTAAAACCACTACTTAGAGGAGCCCCAGCAGTTCTTAAACCCTACTTAATTACAAAATGGTATGAAATTAAAAGACACACAGAACACAATGAGGGATTAGGTGATAATGATCCCCACAACCAGCTCCCTACCTGAGCAGAATTAATGCATGGCACTGTAAACAATGGGGAGGGACAATCCGTTAGCCTAAAAATCTGACCCTGGGCAGATCATCGAGTGCAATCAGTAAAACAAACACCCCCAGAGGGAACAGGAACTAAGACAAGGGAAAATACACCTAAAGACCCACGAGCAGAGTCTTGAGAGTGGAGAAATGAACTGTGGAGGAAAGCATTGGCACTAGGCATTCCCAGAGCCATGATTCAGGGCCAGTCTACTGGCATCGTCCTGAGTCTAATTCAAGCATTCCAGAGATGCGATGATGGAGAAAGGGGAGAGCTTACTCCAAATACTCTAGTGCCATTGCCAGCTGCAAGAAAGAGAGATAACCCTTTCCTCCCACCAAGGAATGGATTGAAAAGTATGAAGCCAAAAAACAAGAAATGCCAGGACAGCAACTGGGCCTGCCTGTCCTGCAAGTGGAATCTTATAAATGGACAAATAATAACGGCCCATATATTTTGATTCCAGTTGGTCCTCAATGACAATTGGCAAAATTCCTAATAGATACAGGAGCATAAATTTCAGTATTAACACAATGGGATGCCTAGATGTTGGGTGTATGACTTAGATGTCAAAGAGTTAAATTTACCAGAGTAAATGAAGCAAGTGCTATATGCCAAACTGCAAAAGTTAATTTATTGCTCCTGGGCGAGAAGCACATATCGTCTACTCACTTTGCAGTTAAACTTCAAAATGAAAATATTTGGGGGGTTGATGTTTTGAACGGCCAAATCTGGCGCCTGCCGGATGACAGTGTGTGGTCCTTTGGTTCAAATGTTGACCCTAATCCTGATAGAAATCAGGAGGCTACAGTGTGTGTACTCTGCACAGCCCCTGCACCCCCTTAATTCAAAGATTACTGATGTACTGCAATACCTGATTTCTGCTGCGGCATGAAACAGAATTTCCGAGGTAATAGCAGACTTGGAAAAACAGCACATTATTTCCAGAACCCACTGCCCATAAAATTCACTGATCTGGCCAGTCCAAAAACCAGACGGGAGATGGCATCTTACAATTGATTATAGGCACTGAAATGCCAACCCAGCCCCGCTAAAAGCTGCAGTACCAAATACTGCTACTTTAAAAGCCACACTACAAGCAGTCACACACCCATGGATGGCAGTACCAGATGTGGAAGATATGTTCTTTATGGTCCCCTTACAGGAAGAAGATAAAGAGAAATTTGCTTTTACTTGGGAGGGGGTACAATACACCTTTAACAGACTCACACAGGGATTTAAACACTCACCCATGATTGCTCATGTTGCACTTGCGGACCTTTACAGTCTCAATTCCTCAAGATGGGAAACTGTACCAATACATAGATCATATTCTAATCAGGGGAACTTCGACTGAAAAGGTGGGGGAAGTGGCATCAGCAGGGTGGCAAGCACTACATAAAGCAGAAGATCCCATCCAAGAAATGTCAGGGACCAAGCAGAGAAGTAAAGTTTTTAGGTACTTGGTGGATAGTGGGCAGTGCAGTGAGTCCTCCAGAGGCTTAAGAAAAATCAAACAGCTGTGAATGCCCCAATCTAGGAAAGAGTAACAACAGTTAATGGGAACTTTAGGTTATTGGAGAAAGTATGTACCTGGATTTTCTATCATTGCTTGTCCATTATATTTGCTTTTATAGAAGGGCAAACCCTGGGAGTGGAAATCAGAGTATAAGGAGGCAATAAAAACTCTGACTGAAGAATTAAAAACGTATCAGTCATTGGGACCAGTATACCCTCCCTATCCTATTATAGGCAAATGGGATTTTGCTGAACAAGGTACTTACTGTAACCTATTCCATACTGGCCCTGATGGACCAAAGAGACCTTTATTATTCAGCTCAAGTGCATTTAAAGAGACAGAATGGAGATACTGCAAATGGGAAAAGGGACTTTTGTCTTTAGCACGAGTAGTGAAACAAGTTGAGAAAATATACCAGCGACAGCCTGTGCAAACCAGAGGACCATTTCATTTGCTAGAAGCAATCCTAAAGGGGACTACTCCCCCAGAAGGAGTTGCACAAAAATATCTATGGTCAGCAAATGGTATGCCTGCCTGACAGGAATTGCAGGGGTAATAAAATTAACTGAAGGACATACTAAAGTTTCCAAATTACAGATGCTTATAAATGCAGATCCATTAGCATTACAACAACCATTTATCCCTCACCAATTTTAAATGTACGTCCCCTCACTGAGGGAACACCAGCAGAAGGTATTTGGTTCACTGATGCCTCAGCAAAAAGGATAAACAGTAAATGAAAATATAAGGCTGCTGCATTAAACATTACCGCTGGCAAACAAATAGTAGAAGAAGGTGGAGGTAGCACACAAGCAGGAGGATTAAGACCAGTCGTTTTAGCAGCACAGAATGGAGCAAAATTGTATATCTAGACTCCTATGCTTTGTGGGCTGGTGCCACACAGTGGTTCTGCCAATGGGAATCCCTGGACTGGGAAGTAAACAGATCCCTAGTTTGGAGAACTCAGGATTGGCAACTATTACTAAATATAACCAGAAAAACACCATTCAAGACAAGATGGGTGAAAGCTCATGCCAAGGTCAATAAACCAGCCATAAACAAACACAAATGTGGATGAATTGACTAAAATTAGGACAATAAAAATAGGGAACTTCTTAAACCCCAAGTGGTATCAGCTGGGAGAATAGCTACATCAAAAATTAGGTCACACAGGCAAAGAAGCACTTGCACAGGGCAAGGGCTGGCCCCTAAACAGGAAAACTTGCAAAGTTATTCTCACAGAATATCCTCAATGTAGATTAAAACTACAAACAAATCACCCTGCTAAAGCACCACCCCTACGTATCAATCAAGGAAAAACTTTGTGGTCTACATGGCAAACTGGTTATATCGGACCACTCAAGCCCTCTGGGGAATGTTGATATACTCTCATAGGAGTGGAAGTAATCTCCAGCTCACTTATGACAACTAAGTACCAAAAGGCCAATGGAAGAAATACAGTACAAGGGCTATCATTTTGGTTCTTAAGTCTACCTGCTCCTGATGTCATCCAAAGTGATAATGGGTCACACTTCTTATGTAAGGAAGTGCAAGAATGGGCAAAACAAGACAAAATTCAATGGGTATTCTACATCCCATATTACCCTCAATCAAATGGGATGGTAGAAAGAACCAAAGGTTCTTAAAAAACCAAAGGTTATTAAAAAAGAGTCCTAAGCCACACAAGGCCCAGTGGGATATTTGACTTTCCAAAGTACTTCATCAATTGAATAATTGGCATGGGCCCACTGGGAGCCCTAAGAGATGAATATTCTTTGCAAAAGCTGGGCTTGATGCTCCATCTTCTGATGAAAGAAAATATCCGATAGCATTACAACCAGAACAACCTGTCATGGTAAATTTACCACAAATTAGAACTTTACCTATGACTCTAACTAAACCACATGGCCTACTGGCCTGGGAATCTACTGATAGCAGTGGTGCAAAACATAGAATTAGTGCACAGTGGATTTTTCCTTCTTTCTGATGGGGTAACTTGTCCAGAAAATCCCACCAAGACCAGTCTATTTTACCTTTTTGTCTTACAGCCTCCTCCAAAATGAAAGTAAAATACATCATCCTCCTGCTGTTGAAGATTTTGATACTTGCTTCCCCACGAATGCCCACCTGTCTTAACTTAATTGTCAATCCAGAAATCAGCCATGGTTGTGTCAATACAGATAAACCACCCATCTTCTTACTAACAAGCAATAATATATACCAGTTAATAAAGGTTATACATATATTATAATTATTCACAATAACCCTTACGGGCCATATAGAAAATGCTGTAATATAAGTCATTGCTCAGTACACGACATAGTGAAGGGACATTATGATGTTGAAGTATCATGCAGTTGGAACACTCTAAACAGACACAATGTAATACTAGGAACAATATCTCTCAGAATCACTAAACTTATCACGACGTCGGTACCTGCTTTGAATACTAACTACCCTACTTTTACTTACCAAAGATGGTGCACTAGAACCTGACACCCCACAGGATGGCAAACAGAAATGCTGTGTTCATGTTACTATTCCACATCCTAACAGTGACCAGTGGCCTGGTCTCCAGCTCACATTAAGTACACCAGCACTATGGAAACACTCCCTAGTAAGGGAGATTTAAGTCTTTACACTGTGGTCTAGCCTGGAACTGAAGTATACTTAGAAAATCAATGGAGCTGGGATAAATATGAAACTGGTGTTTATAAAGTTCTCCAGTTTCAGGGAATGGCAGGGAAAGAAATTAAAATAGGATACTGGATGATCAACAAATCTACCCATGAGAAAGCAACTGAGATTTATGTGCACAACATTACATCAAACACCACAAATACAAAATATTGCCCCTCTGAAAAATTAGACTGTTGGTACAATTTTACCTTGGTACAACCTGGTTTTGTAATCTGCCTCTGGGCTCTCAGGGACATGGGACTGCCATTTAAATTTAAAATAGACATTAATGAGCCTAGTACAACAACACTCACCACTCCTCACTCTACATCTGCCTCGATTGTAAAAGGTAAGGAAACTCCATCCACACAAATTTCTGCTCTAGTCCACAAATTTCTGAAATTGGACCTTACACTATTAAGGCCAACAGCGAGTGTTGTTTAATCCATTGTGGACCCTCGAACAAGCAGAACTATCAATGCAGATCAATAGCTCTGCAGTTAAACCTACTTGCTCACCATTCTTAAGTACATCCTATGCAAGATGGTTAGCTTGGTTGCATGGACAAACCCTCACTTCTCCAAACCAATCAAGAAGAGATGTGCCTGGTATGTTAGGAACAGGATTAGGAGTATTAGGTAGCATGAACGCTGAAGTTTTAGCAAACAAAATAAGCTCAGCAACAAGTAATTTACACAAATTAGAAAGTCCATTGCAATCTTCTCTATCAGCACCATGGAACTAACCAATGGCTCTTATCTGATATATTATCCCAATGGGAAAGAATTAATGAAAAGGACCACCAACTAATTGTGAACACACTAGGTGTAGCCCAATTTAACACCTCTCTCTTAGTTGTATTCAGGCTCAACTGTGGGTACAATCTACTGTGGCAGCGATTGTAAGAGAAGGTGAAGAGGGCACCTTACCCACTGAAATTTGAAAGGCAGTCTGGGGTAATGCAACTGAATTTGAAAGGAAATTCCGATCCTGGTGGCATCTAGTCAATTTTACCTATGACCCCACTGACAGTAAAGTCACAGCTTTTATTCTAACAATATACAATGCTTTGATATATACTATATACCAAAACATTGTGCTGGGATTAAATCACAATGGAACAGTACTCTATCCAATAGAACACAGAGTATGGGCCCAATAAAATGGAAACAAACGGCAGACTGTTGATGTTGATACATGTGTTTTGTGAGAATAACAAGGATTTTTTTGTGAAAGCAATGCCATTAAAGACATATGTCTTGACACTGAACAAAACTTTTGCCATTTTGAGCTTATATCCTGGTGAAATCTCTGAAACTGTACTTGTGTATATTGGAAAATGATGTCTCTGTATGAGAACCCTCTGCAATTTTGTATTTGCAGGCAATATCGCTGTAGATACAAACAATCACGCAAATATCTGTATCTTAATTTTTCTGAAATTATGGGATGCAACTTTAACTAATAAGCTCCTGTCACATTTCATCAATTATGACAATTTAACTATACGTTGTATCAAGATTTATTACCTACCCCCATTGGAATGAATCTTACATTGGTAAGGAAACTATTACAGCATGATGATCCCTACCAACTGCTGCAACAAGCTCAAGAAAATTAGCAAAGAACCCTGATTACCATTCATCATTATGTGAAAGAAATACATCATGCTCTGGAAAGAGTAAATGGGATGGAGAACATCATTGGTGGCATACCTTATTTGGATGATCACCAACACCAACAGGAACTTTGAATCTAATGCATCATCATTCAGTTGTGATCTTGTTAGCTCTAACAATATTATGCTTATTACTTATAATTTTCTATATGTAAAGGTTTGGTATTTAATGAAGCAAATACTTGTTGTTTGTCATGTGAAATCACCCAATAATATGTAAAAATAATAATCAAATTATAGAAATATTTTAGACTAAAAGGTGTTTCCTTACCATGGATCTGCAAGCCTGCCAACATCATATGTCAAATGTTTACAGCACAGAGCAAGAGGTGACTGTATCACCACTCTGTGATAAGAAGTAAGTTGTATGCAGTCACGAGGTGGAGTGTGATGGATATACTTGGCCCCTAGACCTACTTTGGTTCAAGCTGACTAAGGAGCAACAAGCCTCATGCCCAGTGGTGAACCTGCAAGCTGGAAAGCTCCTGGCTCACGGACAAGGGAGTGAAGGTGCCTCAGAAAAATATTTCAAAAGGTGGTTTTGAAGCCCAAAAATGCAAAATAAACAAAGTACAGAACAAGATACCAGAGCCAAACCAAAGACATCTATCTTGTCCATATTATTGACTAGCAACTAGGGACTTCACGCTATGAATATTACCATCAGGATTAGCTCTCCCTGAATTACATCTGGACTGCACGCCAGGTGACTCTCCCCTTGAGCAGGGATGCCTCTCAAGGTTTGAGATCCCTTACGTGAGACTAAGAGATCCTTCCTTGCCGCAGGATGGAGAGATCCCTTACCCATGACAGATCCTTGGTAAGTGACCGACAGCATGCTGAATTAATACTCATGAAACAGTACTAACCCATGTAGCTACTCAGTATGAATTATTATAAACTCTATGTAGATAACTCCATTAGACATAAACCCTTGTCCAAGCCTGAGATTTGGATCCTGATACTTAACCCTTTCACTAGTTCTGCACGTGAACTCAGAAATAAACAGGTATTATGGCTTTCAAACTAATTTACACTGACTAATCCAAAAAGAGGACAAACTACACTAAAAGTAATGAGCAGTTGGCACACACCTCCCAGTTAGATGGCTCTACAAGGGTATTCCAGTGCTTTCCAGGCACAACTGAAACAAGGTGAACAATAAAACCCTAAAATGGCAAAATTTTCCCAAGAGTTCCTCTCACTAAAAAGAAAAATCAGAAGTGCATGTTTATTGGAGCCATCATAAACATACCTGCTAAATATATGTGGAGCAAAAATATCTAAGTTCCAGTCTTCATAAAGTCACTGCCGCAGCCTTCAATCAATCCCTCCTGAAAGCTGGATCCTGCCATTAGAGGACTAGTAGACAATAAATGTTTGCTAGCAGACAGAGCAAGATTTTCCTGTGATTTTTGGTTATTATGATAAAAGAGATGGTTCAATCCTTACCTTATTCTGCCCAGCTCCTCTGCCATGTCACTTCTGCTTGGGTTTTTTTTTTTGTTCGCAAGCCCTTTGTAGCAAGGGCTGTCTTTTTAATTATGTGTGCTAGCAATACGTGGCTCAATGGAGCACTGAGGAATACTGCACTACAAAATGATAATAAAATACCCTTTCCTTATGGAAGAAACTAAATAAACAGTTCTATTCCTTCAGGAACCCCATTAGAGCGCAAATAAATAGAGAATCCTGTACCAAGCTTTAGATATAATGCTTGATCTCTTCAACAGAAACAATGAAACCCACAGAGACTACAGAAAAGATGAATTTCAAATTCTAATAGACACAAATGGACTTTAATATGTCTCTCCAAAGATCTTCGACTATCAAAAATCACAGGGGAGAAGATTAGAGTGATAATAGCAAGTCACAGTTATGCATGTATCTGATATGCTTTTAAACTGAACAACAAATCTAAAACAAACAAACAACACACATTCAAAATAGCAAGAACTACTTTTTTTCTTATTTTATTGCCTCCTTAAAAATTCCTACCTATTCTGGTTTTCTTTTCCCTTTGAGGACAACTTTTTAATGTCATCCAGACCACAAGAATTTATAAAAAAACTTAGCACATGCAACAGGTCAGGACTTGGCCTGATATAACCACTTGCCAAGAGGAAAAAATACCTAAAGATACACAGTGAAAACAATATAATATAACCTATAGTATCAAGCTGTTACATAAAACTTTTCCAAAAATGGCAGTCATTACAACACTTACAGAAGGAAGATGTCTAAACGAAGTATACCATTCAGTGGGCAAAAATGGAAAGAAAGCTTAATATTTTTGTGGCAAACTTGCTTGAAAAAATCCAAGCAGGCACAGCATGAATGAAGAATTGGAGAGGGAGGGAGCTGCAGACATCCCTGAGCATCACAAAGACTTTGGGGACAAGTCAGATCTTGTAGGAGGCTGTTGAGTGTAAAGGAACACTTAGATGATGATTTCTGTGAGTATTAGGATGCAGGTTCTCTTTCTGATCTACAATTTCATCCCAGAAATGACATCGTGGCAACTTTATTGCTCGAACAACCTCAGATCATTTCATTACTTTATCCTCTCCTACATCCTACTTACATCCATTTTCATCATAGTTTGGATAGGAAACTTTAGTCTCACTTTCCTAAGATATTGGTGGTAATCACTGGAATGAGCAAATATTGGGATACCAGGAGAGAATCCACCTGATAAGGTTTCAGGCCTATGCCATGCATATATTTAATGGACATCTGAAAACAGATAAAGAAATTCTTTAAGAATTCTCTGAAATCTTAAGTGTTCAACCACCAGAGGCTGTTCTGTTAATTCTGAATGATCAGCCTTCCAAGCTGTGAAAAGTAACTCCTAATGTTTTGATATACTAAGTGATCTTGCAAAGCCCACTCATTGTATAATTAATAATGTCTTTGTTAATTCTACTTACTGCAGATAACTGTTGCAGTGTCCAGTGTTTTCAATTGTTTAGGAAATTACAGGACTCTCAGACTATGATGTGTTTTCCTTTGATTTTGTATGACAAACAATGCATAAATAACAATATTTATTTTCCAATTTGTTCTTGTGTTCTTAGTCACCTAGAACCCTTCATGATGAAGCTACTGTTTAATACATTTATTCTGGATGGTTTGCTATGAATTCAAAATAACAAAGCTGAATTTACCAAATTCTTTATGCGGTGATCAGTAACAAATGAAACAAAATAAACAATGCCTGCTTCTTATGTAGAAAGTGCATAAAGTAGTGACATTAGACCAAACAAATCACTTCCTTGTGAAATAATTACAATCTCAATAGCTAAATTTTTTCTAGTCATCAATATTTTACAGATAGTGAGCTTTGCTTTTCTGCAATATAACCTGTATACAAAAGGGGCACAGTTTGAGGAACAACTTTTTAAAACAAGCGCCTGTTCAGTTAAGACAAATCTAATTCTAAGCATTTACATTTCCTGTGTCTTTGTTTATACTGTTCACCTGAAAGAAAGAGCTGAAGAAAGCAAATTTTTTTCAGAAAAAATCTGTTTTCAACTACAGGTATCCTGGAGATATTTCTCTGCCTTTCTTGCAGGGACAATGAAACACTATGTAAAAATTTGCATTGCCAACAACAACAGGAGTGGTTTTAAGAATCAGTTTCCACAAGGTAGAGATGCAAATGGCTACAAAAGATGCAAGGCAATGGAAAATCATGTCTTACTGTGTTTAGGTTGTTCTCCTGGAAGTTACAGAAATGTTAACAGACACTAGCAGGAGCCAGTCCTTTCTCTGTACAGTGGGTTCCCTACATAGTGAATGGTGTATTTTCNGCTATGTAAGGGGAATTAGGCAGATGTCAAAGAAAATCCTTGTTTGCCTTGTTTTTCAGTGAAGATAATAATGTAGAGCATGGAAGCAAAACAAAATAAAGAAAAAAAAAAAAAAAAAAAGAAAGAAAAAGAAGTCACTGGGCAAGAGGAGACAGAACTAGATTTTAGTGTGGAGTAAGTCTGTTTCACTCTCTGTTCTAAAAAGAGCTAGTTAAAAAATTTAAGGTGTTCTTTTATACATTAAAATACTTGCATGTCAATATTAGTAACTTCCAGGAATATTTGTGGGGTTTATATTTCAGTGAAACTGGAAGCAAACCCAAACCTTTACTTCTTTTTCCTTTTTAAAATGTTTTAAAAGTCTTCTTTCCCCTCTGACACTTAAAATAATTAGAAGCTTTATTTTCCAAAAGGAGGACTTGAGTGTGGCAAAAGTATGTGTAGGACAGATTTTTCAAGAGACTCTGTTTCTTGTAAATTAGTGTTACAGTTACATTTGCCATATTATTGAAAAAAAAAATATGAGGAAGACAGAGGTATGGCCGTAAAAATTATGTTCTTCATTTAATACTGGTACACATGTGTATTTGAGTGCATAGGCTCACACATACATAATGTATTTCTTTCTCCTTTCTGCAAAGTGGTGTGGATAGAGAGAGCAGGGAAAGCTTTTATCCACAGCCTGGCATGCTTCTCCATATAACTGTGGTCTATGTAAATGTACATAATAAAAATACATAATGTGGATGTACATATACTAAAAGTATAGACAGGATGCAGTAGCTTGGACAAATATAGCATAGCGTTCATAAGCAGTGTTTTTATTTCCCTGTCATATATGCACAGCAAATGACAGTAGGGAACAGGAAATGTAATACAAGGGCAGCTCTCCAGTTGAGAAACACCATTCCTAGACAACTTGAAGTATTCTCTCGCCTAGCCCTTGTAATGTCAAGCCTAATGCATTCCAGTTCCTTTCAGCCTCCTGCAATCTACTGGGAAGAACTTTATTCCAGTTTTATACAATGATAAGACTTGCCCTTACTAGTATTTATAGTATACACAGGAACCTCGGGTCATTGTGAATCACTCATGGTTTCTTTTTTTTCTTTGCTTCTAAAGAAATGTGAGCTGCATCATCCAGCACAGCCCACATATGAAAGGAGTTCAACAATCTTGCTAAGTGGCTGCTGGACAATATGCTGCATCACGTGGTAAAGGATTAAAAATAGGAGTGTGTCAAAGAATAAAGGATGGAACAGCAAGTTCTCAAATTAAAGGTTGATTTTACAGAACTCAAGAGAGATGGGAATGCTCTTAACCCCTTATATTCAATTTCAGTGGGAGATAATCCTCTGGAGTTCAGTAATTCATTTGTATGGCCTCTGTGTTGGAGCCATCAATGCTGCCGCTGTGCCTCGTGGAATCCTACCTGTCCACCCTGACACCCCAGCAGACAAACTGCAGGCTCTTCTGTCTTACCATGGGACTCTGTGTCCTCACCTCTGAACCTGCAGGATAACAAAAAATAGCCTAGAGTACAGCAATGTACTCTGTTACAACATACTGTACTACCAAACTTTTCTATAATGATTAACAGTAGGAAAAAAACAATCCTAATTTTAAAAAGTTTTTTGTTGGTAAGGTTTCTGCAATCTTAAATATTTCTTTCTTCCAGGATTGAGGTAATTTCTCTCTTTTAAAAGGTGGTCTCCATAAGTTTTGGACACAGCCTGTTGTTGTGGTTTACCCTCTGCCAGCAACTAAGCACCACTCAGCTGCTTGCTAACTCCCCCCATACAGTGAGATGTGGGGGAGAATCAGAAGTGTAACAGTGACAAAACTCATGGGTTGAGATAAGGACAATTTAATACATAAAGCAAAGGCCATGCATGCAAGCAAAACAAACCAAGAAACTCATTCACTGCTGCACATGGGCCAGCAGGTGCTCAGCCATCTCCAGAAAAGCAGAGGTCCATCACAGGTAATAGTTATTTGGGAAGACAAACACCACCACTCCAAACGTCCCCAGCTTCCTCCTTCTTCCTCCAGCTTTATATGCTGAGCATGACGTTATATGGTGTGGGGTATCCCTCTGGTCAGTTGGGGTCAGCTGTCCCAGCCATGTCCCCTCTAAGCTTCTTGTGCAGCCCAGCCTACTTGCCGGTGGGGTGGTGTGAGAAGCAGAAAAGGCCTTCACTCTGTGTAAGCATAGCTCAGCAATAATGAAAATATCTCTGCATTATCAATGCTGTTTTCAGCACAAATCCAAAACATAGCCCCATACAAGCTAATGTGAAGAAAAATTCATTCTATCCCATCCAGAACCAATACACCTGACAAGAATTGCAGGAGATCATAATATTTGATATTAACGGATATAGTTGGAAAGAAAAAAAGAAAATAACTTAGTATTGGTGCACAAGCCCATCTTCAGTTGTGCATAGGCAAAAGTGATCTCTAAAGGGATGTCTCGCATTGTTCCCTATTGAGGATTTAACACAGGGAAAGATACTCCTAAGGGAAGGGGGAAGGGTGGCGTTTTATATGGCTATACAATGTGTCAACATAGCACTTGCATTAATAAACTAGAGAGAAAGTGGATAGCAGACATGTCTGTTGCAGTGACATAACCAGCTACTGCTACATCAATGTTTTGGGAAAAAAAAATAAAAAAATATTAATGGTAAGTAGATGAAATGCAATGCAGAATAAGAATGCAACCTCATATTTTCAAATGTACATTGCTTTGAATTAACCTTATATTCCTGTTTGAATAAGAATTATTTGATTAGAGGCAGTTGACTAGAGGAGTTATCAATAATAACTTCAGTATAGAGAGGAGACTTCTAACAGCTTTTGCTGATGACACAGTGCTGGAAGATTTCATCAGTATGGGAGAAGACTGGGTGTTTGCTTGCCCAACACTCACTTTCAAGTTGCCCTGAATACAGGAGTAACAGCAACCATACTTTGTAATACGCTTGTACAAACTGATGCACACTAGGATTAATTCGAAATATTTCTGTTAGCTGTATCAACTAAAAAAACCTGGATGTTTCTTTGAATCACAATCATAGAATGCAGTCATGAGAAAAGTAAATGAAATTTTAGGACATATCAAATGAAGTGTCACGATAATGCTAGAAAGTATTTGTGCAATGGTAGAAAGAGTTGATGAGATATATCTGAAATTTGAAATACTGGCCATCAGTGAATGTTATTTCACACTAGAGTCTGAATGTGATGAGAAGAGCCTGCTCAGGGAAGCAGAAAACTGCCAAACAAGTAGAAACGAGGTGATTAAGACAGCTTCTGCTGAAATTGTCCTTTATGACTCACCTAGCCAACACTACAACAATCAGATTAGCTGGTGGAAACAATATGACAAGGCATCATTCATGCCCTCCACAAGCGCTTCATGTATTCACCCTGTCCTGTGGGCTGTAATGTCTGCCAAGACCAAGTCTTGCAGCATTATCCACCGCAGTCTATTTAGCCACAGAAGTGCAGAAGTTACAGAATCACAGAATCACAAGGGTTGGAAGGGACCTCAGGAGATCATCTAGTCCAACCCCCCGGATAAAGCAGGTTCTCCTAGAGCATGTTACACAGGAATTCGTCCAGGCGGGCGTTGAATATCTCCAGAGAAGGAGACTCCACAACCCCCCTGGGCAGCCTGTTCCAGTGCTCCGTCACCCTCAGAGTAAAGAAGTTTTTCCTCATATTCAACTGAAACCTCTCATGTTTCAGTTTGTACCCATTGCCCCTTGTCCTGTCGCTGGGCACCACTG
>JAKFQP010000061.1:11021471-11038487 GCA_023375905.1 Nycticorax nycticorax | reverse complement strand
GAGGTGAGACTAACCGGCCTGTAGTTCCCTGGGTCCTCCTTCTTGCCCTTTTTGAAGACTGGAGTGACATTGGCTCTCCTCCAGTCCTCAGGCACCTCTCCTGTTCTCCAGGACCTTTCGTAGATGATGGAGAGTGGCTCAGCAATGACGTCTGCCAGTTCCTTCAGCACTCACGGTTGCATGCCATCAGGACCCATGGATTTGTGGGTGTCCAGCTTCCTTAAAAGATCCCTAACCTGATCCACCTCCACTGAGGGAAGGTCGTCCTTTCTCCAAGCTTTGGCCAAAGCACGTGAGAGTGAACAAGAATCACTCAGAATAACATTTCTCTGTTGCACAATAACTATATATAAAATTGAGTTTGTTTGTTTTCAGCTTCTAGGCATAGACAACAAAAGGGAAGAATCAGGAGCCAAAGGTTGAGTTTTACACATTTTGTGTTCTTCCTGTCTGTCAGTGCTATCAAAGGAACATCTTTCTTATTACTTCCTATAGTCATATCTGATGCTCTCTGAAGGCTTATCATCTTCCTTAAGAAACACCTGATAGTATTTAAACTGAGTAACAGGGTCTGTTTTGATTTCTCACAAGTTCTGACATGCATGTAAAAGGGTGGATTCCACAAGCAGAGCAGAGAAGGCTGACACAGGAATTGCTAAAAGAAAAGACCTAGATCTCACATATCATTGAAAATCACAGTGCAAGCCTTCCTAATACGTTTTATATTTCATGGATTGCTCCCCTTTTCTGAAGCCTGAGCTGAATAGCAAATACTAAAATCTTCTGCTCTGGAAAAGCCTTTCCTCAGCTCCTTCTGATCTACATTTGTTCCTGCATATAGAAATTTAAAGTCATAATGGCTTCTTTCATTTCTGCTCTGAATGCATTTTTACTTCCAATCAGTATGACAGAGTCCATTTATTTCTGGAAGAGAGAGCACAAATGTAGTGGGTCTGGTCTGTCATCAACAGAACTGTTCACGGACATTCCACGGTGGAGACAATTCTGTCCCCAGTTACCTCCATGCACCCCGTTAAATTATGAAAGAGTAAAGGCAATGGAGTCATCCATATATGCTGAGATGACTATATGATCTGTTATGAGAAACAATATATGTGCCAGAAGTAGTATACCTTGCGTTTTCAGCAAGAAATGCTTTTCAAGCAAACTCAAATTGCATTTGTTTAGGAAAAAAGATTCTGGGATTATCTTTATAAATTCATTAGAGAGGGATTATTTTTGAGCATGGGTGGAAAGAACATCTTTGGAATAACCAAGGTAGTACATTTTTATTTACCCCAACATGCTGAGCACTAGCAGCCAATGCACTCATCTGTTTAAAACATTACCAGATGAACACTAAACATTACCTGTATCTCCTTCAGCGGTCCTTTTCATGGGGAAATGTCACACACATATTATTCTGTACCTACTGTGTTTTCACTTCCTGAGTGATTTTTCTTTCATTCTGTTATTTGTGCAAGGGAGTGCAGTGGAGTAAGTTTGGGGGGGAAAAAGGCTAAGCAAACCGCTATTCACAGAAGTCTCAAAAATGATCTCTAAAGTAGACCTTTGAATTCCCAGAGGATTGGCTCTGACATCTTCACTAGCCTCAGTGCAAAGCTGTTCAGAAAAACAGCAAGATGTTCAGAAAATTCACAGGGTGTACCAGCCTGCTGGAGCACCTCTGGGAATGAGCACTGCCCCAGTGAAGTCTGAGAGGTACCTCAATCACCTAGTAGGCTTGTATTTAGACTACACAGACTTCCTACATTATCAAATATCTTTTTGTTAAAATGTGTGCTTTACATGCCATGATAATATTATATTCCCTGAATCCCATCTCTACTGGGCTTATTAAACTCAATATAAAAAATTATACCATGAGGCTCTGTGCTTCTGTGGTGTCAAAGGTGCTTAATGATTTTATAGCTGAAAGGATTTCATCGGGGTTAAGGTTGGTGCAATCATCTCCTTACTGTGGAAATTCCACAGGAGTTTTAGATCCTGTTGTAACTTCCAGAAAAGTGTGACCTTTGAAGATCCCATTGTTTGTGGGAGGTGGGACTGAGCACAGCCCCGTTATTGCCCAGAGTGTAGGGAATACCCTCCTTTGCAAGGAGGAGATGCTCTGAGAAGGCATGAAAGCAAAAATGAAAGCATCCTCGCAATCCATCCCCATTAAAAGGAAGCACACATTTCTTCTTAATGCAACCTTGTCTCTTAGAGCCCTCTTTCTAGGCCCAGCTAATGATGATTGGGACCTGCTGTATTGATCCAACTGGGCTTACTGTAGCTACATACAGATAACCTATCTTTTATTTTCTTCCCTTCAGCTCTTCGCCCACACACTTAGAGTTTCTCAGGCAGAACCAATATGTGCAAGGTCACTTCTTTCCTTCATATTTGCCCTGCATGACTGGAAATAGCACAATCTATGTGCTACTTTCCCTGGCCAGTATTTTCAACAGGCTCAGACTTACACCTTTTAATGGTTCAGCTCTTTCACCGTTGTCACTGTGTGTCAGCTCTTCTCTCATTTATGATTTACAGGCTCTGCCCTCACATATGCTCTGTTATCTATATATAGTTAGAGGGCGTGTGTATGTATAATGTATGTGTGTGAACACATGCTGTGGGTGTATATAAATGTAAACATGCGTACATGTAAGTGGGTGTAGGTACACACACATAATATGTAAAATCTCAGGCCCACGCTGAAGGCAGCATTTTCTCAAGAGAACGTGGGGGCGGAGTGGGGTGAGGAAAGGAGCTGTACTTCCCAGACAGCAGTGGGACAGCCAGGACTGCAACTGACTGCAATGAGCAACACAAACAGTCCTTGTTTCCCCCAGCTTCCTCTGTGAGCGGCAAGCACTGGAAGAATCATTATAGCTTATTGCAGGACACAGTATTTACAAAATACTTGCTTTTTATGGCACTGGTCAACACCAACCTGGTCAGTGACATTCAAGAGCAGCATAACCCAAGCCAATATAATTCTTATTTTGTTGGCAAATGCAGATCAGCTTGAGTGTTTTTCTTCCCTTCCCAGCTGAGGTGTTGTCTTGCAATGCATATACATAAACAAATGTAGTCAAGCATGAGGGGGTGCTCAGTGTTGCCACACATAAAGGACTCAAGAAAGAAACGTGCTGTCCATCTCTGCAAGGGTATTTGCTTCCCATTTAGGGACAGGCTGATCCTCTGAGGACTGTCCATGTATACTCTTCTTTCTGATGTGAAATCATTTCTCATGTCAAAGCCTCAAAAATCAGTTGGGAAACAGAATCCTTGTTTTCAAGTCAGAAACACAAATAAGTTGTAACTCAGGAGTTTCAAAAAGTGGTGGGGTTTTTTTCTGTACAACAGCATATAACTCACATTCAGAACAGAGAACTTTTGTGTAATGGTAAAGAAAGCTAAATTTCCAGCATGCTGAATCTTCTCAAGAACAGGTAGTGTTATATCAAGATTTGTCACTAGGAATTGCTGGGGAAAAGTTGGGCAGTTTTGGCCTGACACATATGTAATCTTGATTCAGAACTTTAAGTGTTATCAAATTAAAAGACATATTGGGAAGCAGGTTGAAAAAGTATTATCCATAAACTCTGCCTGAGTTTTTCAAGACATCTACCTAAATATCACGTTTTTATGTCACGTAACCTGATACTTTTATTGACTAGAAAGCTGTTGTGTTGGGGAAAACATGTTGTTTTATTGATTTCCAACAGCATTTCTCCCTAACTAAAATCACCGTGTGGCTGTGTTTCATTCAATACAATGAGATTTAAAAATTCATCTGTTTGGTATAATTGAGTATTAACTATCTGAATAATTTTTCTTATTGCATTAGCTGATGATAGCAGTATTTGTTGGACAGGTTTTATCTTCACATGTAAACAATATTTTAAAAAATTAACTGCAAACAAAATCCAAGCTTGTGCCTACCTATCAACATAACAGCTGAATCTCCATCATAGCTCTTCCATCATAGCTTCAGAAATTCATAGCATAGTGTCTGAGTAGTTCAGTCTTTTCCTGTATGAGAAAGTAAATATACCTCCCACTCACAGATGCCAGGCAGCGCTGAGGGCTAGGCAGTACACAAGTCACTCATTAATCACAGTCAAGGTATTTGCTTTAGAAAAGAAACACCTGAATGATATGTACTGGCTTCTGATATAGAGCAGATCAAATTATATTTGATGTGACCTTGTGTTCTGTGACCCTAGTAATTCTTAAGCATGATCTGCTGCACTTCCCATGTGCAGACCTATTTCAAAATTAGTGAACTTCTTGCACAAAACTCGTAAGACTTTTCCTAATTCCATAATTCTTTAAAATTAATTTTTACTCAGACAACCATAGAATTTTTTATTCTTATTTGTTTTTAAAAATTAGTTTAATCTAATCTGAAGCTACAACTGCTACTTTGTATTAGTACTATTATACAATCATTGACTGGAGGATAAATTTAACATTTCCATCTTCCATTTATTGTGCATTTTTATGACTTATCTTTCCGAAATTTCTGTTAAAACTCCCTGAATTTATATTTTTTCCTTAAAAGACATTGTCATTATAACTTTGCTGTAACATTACTTTTCTTTAAATTAGTGATGTTACTTTACTTCAGTTTAAGATAGTTTCAATATATGGACACACATTGAAAAGCGGCAGTCTGGAAAGGAAGGGAATTTACAAAATGCCAAGACTGGGTACAATGCAATAAACAATATTTGATTTGATTTATAATGGAAGTATGTAATAAGAAGAGAAAAAAAACTTCTTTAAATGGCTGCCTTTTTATCCTAAAAATGACAAACATGACATTTCAGGTTCTGTAAAGTTGGTCCCTAAAAGTCCCTGCTGTTTTTCCAAGAGGTAAAGAGAATTTATAAAGTTCAAGTGTAACCTACATTTCAATTTCAAATTTAGCCCTTTGTATGTGACTGATGTTTACTGATATGAGTAAAGATGACGTTCTCTAACCCAATGCTGACTAGAGTACAAAGAGACATGTTAGAACACTCTGCAAGTCGCAAGTGTTATGAAATATTCATCAGACACTTCAAGGGTTGTTTTATTTTTTCCACATGAAAGTGCTTTCCTTGTTGTAGCTGATCTTCTCCAGAGCCAGCAAAAAGGTATTTGCTAAGACTAACTTTTCCCTCTCTAATGTTGCTCATTGAAATGAACAAAATAATTTGCACTGTGCTAATTGTTAACTCGTGATATTTAATAGTGTCACAATTTTTGCACACAGATATATTCGTGCATGATTAAGGCACAGTAGATTAGACACCAGATGTCTGATAGAATCATATCTTATGACTAATTAATATTAGACAGGATAAGAGTCATTAAACAGACCAAAAATCCCATCTTTTTCATGCATACCTAACTCTAAAATGTATATGTCAAATCTTTGCAAACCAGCAGCTAAGTTGGCAGATAAAGCTGATTACTCTTTGCTTTTCAGGGCTAAAAAAACAGACAAAACTTTTTTTTTTTTCTTTTTCTCCAGAACATCAGCTTTTACAATAGAGACGTTGAGTATAATTACTATTTGCTATTACTTTACTGAAAAATCTGGCAAGCCAATGCAGCTGTATGAGCCATGAGATATATATGCAACTGTTTAAAACCACTGTTTTTCTACTTTCCAAAGATTTTTGTAAATAAGTTCTTTAGTGGAAAAATATCACATGGAATTAAAATTGGCTAAATAACAGTTTCTATTCTGAGTTTAGGATTCAAAGAACACATAGGAATAGTTAGAGGTAATAATGCAATCTACAGAACTTACAGACATTCATTGATCTTCTTCATATTTGTACACAGTGTGTTTAAATTCGGGGGCACAGTCAGCAGTGAGATTTTTCCAAGTGAGATGTAGCTATAAATTAAAATAAATCAATATAAATCATGCCTTGTGTTTATAGAGAGATTTACAGATGGTATTTGCTTGAGCTTAAATAGCATCCTGCCAAAATATAATGAACTGAGTTCAATTTTTATTTGCTGGGAATACAGGTTGTTTCAAGATTTTGCTTTTGTTATTTCTTATCCTATAATATCCAAACCAATAGACTCACCTAGGTTCATAGGAAAGTTTGTTGTCCACAGTAAATCTTTTGACGGCTTGTGGCTAAGCTTTTAGAGTTGGATGCTGACTGCAGTGTCAGACCCTGGAGAAGTAGAAGCATCTTATTACCTCATGGTTGGAGCAGATCATCTTTGCTAATCGGGGGGTGAGTAAAGTTTGTGGTTCACACCATGGATGACCCCACACATTGCTGGACACATTTGCACAAGAAATGAGAAATAAGAACTCTGTTTCATCTCCCCTACTGTTTTCAAAATGCCAGTTATCAGTCCAAGTAGATGGCAGATCCCCTATACCTCTCTTTCTGGCTAAGACATTAGTTGTCCTGAATTTAACAAAAGAATAACATTGAGGGAGCTAAAAATATTATGAGGTTTACTTGAGAATATTTGAGCCAAAATTACTAACTTGGACTTTCCTAAGAAGTAAAATTAATCCCAGATTAAAAACAAAATTGAAATAAGTTACAGCTAGAGAAAAAGAAAATATACATAAAAATAAGTCCTCCAAACCCTGATCAAATATTTAAGCATTTGTTGTGTTGACTAATTTAACTACAGTGTGTAAGAAACACCCTGTGAAACACACTAAGAAAATGGTCTGAACTCACAAGGAGACACTTGTAAGGAATAGCTCATTTTTGAGGACACTGCACCAATACACCATACCAGATATTGAGAATCTGCTTCTTTTAGGACAGCCATTGATGACTGGGATATTCAGAGTCAGACAGTCTTGTCAGCTGTATTACCAATGAAAACAATAACAAAACTTCAGAATTTCCAAAATCTTAGCTTTTTTTTTCTTTTTTTTGCATCTCACCTACCACAGTCTTTGAGTGTTAACACAGCACTAAAAAGGAAAAACAGTACAGACCATAATGATAGGCTCACTATTAAAACCAAGATAAAATTGTTGCCATCCATCACAATTAGAATGCCAGAAATATTTCTCCTTTTAAATAAGCATTTCTGAATAAATTATATTATTGCATGTTTTTCTTCTGAGTAGTTGGCTCTTTTCTTTTTAAGACACACATTATGACTTCATTTGGCAATAAGCATGCAAAAACTTTTTGACCATCTGAATTAAATGTCACTTGAAAAAGCAACATTACAAAAGGGAACATGAAAAAGGAAAAGCTGATTCCAGAAAAAATTATTCAGAATCATATCCAAACTTGAAAGTCTTTAGTATAGATAATAGATAGGATTTTGTTTCAAGATTTACTAAATTAATATTCTTTTCAAAGTTAGTAATCTGCCTATCTCCAAAGTCATCATGCTTGTTATAAATTCAGCTACTATTATTCAAAATAAAATACCCTCTTTCTCACATTATTATTTCAAATACAATAGCCTCCACACACAAAAGAAGTATTAATTTCATTAGTAAAAACATTTCTCTATCTTTCAGATTTGCTTCCTTTTCTCTTTAAGGTTGTCAGGTGACACAGCTAGAATCTGACGATGTGAACACCTGTAATATGCTGACAATGTAATAAGTGAAAGTGATGTTTAGGAAATTATACGATGAAAAGATTTAGGGCTTCATAGCTCTTTAAAGAGTTCACTTACATGAGACTTGCCTATATAGCGAGAAGAATCTAGCTGTGAGAAGCACACAGTATTCCAAACAGGTTTAGCTGCATGCAAACAAATTCTTCATTCTCCCTCCAAAAACTATGTGAAAATTCCAATGTATGTGTTTGAATGTTGCCACAAACTGGTGTGTATGGAAAGGAGAACATTTTTTCCTGTCAGTTTGCAAGAATTATCTTGTTTATGCCTGTATTCCCCCTCCACTTTTCTCATGCTTTCTTATTCAAGTTTGGGGGTTGCATGGAGCAATTATAGCAACTTTTCCTGTTTGTTCACATTGCATTTCCTGATAACCTTATTTACTGCTGTATGGCCTTTGGAGTCCTCTTCTTTCACATGTCCACATAGTTGGATTTTTAGCATGAGTGAGAGACAACTGAGTATAAAAAACTATGTGTACCAATTTTGTGAAATATTTTTTTCTGTACTGAATCACAGTTTCTTGTGAACCGAGATGAAACATTTTCTTACTAAGTCTACTTAAAGAACAGAAAATGAAGATGACTTTTTTGGTCAGAATCTGGCTGACTACATCTTACTGACCACTCACCAAAAGGATATCAGAAGTAATTTGTAGTTTAAATCATAGTCTGACACTCTCTTATATCAGTGATTTTTTTCTGAGTTGCAGTTCTGTTATGCATTGCCCCTTTCAACAGCTGGAATACACAGTACAGCTGTCCCGGTCTTGTTTCCCTGTTCTCTTACGTAGCTTAAATTCACAGTTACCCAGAACCACATGAAAGTGGGTGAAGCTACTCTTTTATAATTCAGCTTTTTAAAAGACTTATGACCGACATAAGCAAACTGCCTTTGCAAAGCATTTTGAAGTATAATAGTACTTTACTTGACAAATAAAGTACAACGTCAGCACTAGTAAATGCGATGTCCATTACTTTCAATTAACTTCCCTTTAGGACTCCCTGGAGATCCCACCCATGTTCAATCACGAGTTTTCTTTATTCTGTATGACTCTGCATGCAGACAGCCCTCCTTCATTTTAAGCTATTGTGCCTCAGTCCCTATTCTTTTACAACATTTCCTTGTTCTGTCAATCTCAGCAAATGGCACACAGACTACAATACCAAGGCAGTACACTTTCGGCTATCCAATTCTCCCTATGGGTCAGGTTCTGACACTCAAACTCTCACAACTTAGTTTGGTCAATCAGGCTCTCACATGCAGAATTTTTCCCCACAGTTTTTATAAACACAGTCTTTTTAGTATGTTTTTGAAGTACATTGCCCATGTTCTGCTAACATTTAATCTTTATTTTCCTCTGTCGTTTTCTGTGCCATTGGCAAATTTTACCCAGTCAGATCTATTCAAAGTTTTCCTGCAAAGATCATTGTCTAAAACCACCTCTGTGACCATATCCCTCTCACTGAGTCCCCCTCTATTGCCCTTTATGTCAACCATAAACTGCTTACTTTTACTTTTAAGGTATTTCCATTACTCCCAACCTATTCCCTTTCTATCATCCTCACTATTGAGATGTTCAGTCCAGCCTGCACATCCCACTTGATTGTAATGAACAATAACAAATCACCAGGAGCAGATGGTATTCACCTAAGAGCTTTAAAGGAACTCAAGGATGAAATAGCCAAGCTACTAACTGCAACATGTAATCTCTCATTTAAAACTCTGTCGGTGTCATAGGAATAGATGGTGGCCAGCATGATGAAAAATTTTTAGAGAAGTCATAGGGAAGATCTTGGGAATTACACACCAGGAAGCACGGTGTGCTTACCAGACAGAGCAGTATCAGTTATTTTAAAGAATAATTATAACCTACATGACTAATTATGGTGTACAGAAAAAATACCAATGTGGCTTCTGCACAGTCAAATAACGTCTCACTAATCTATTGAAATTTCTTAAAAGAGGCACTGAACACAGGGACAAGATAGAAAATTTTTTATTCAAAAGACATTTCATAAAATCCCTCGTTGATGTCTGAGAAAGAAACTAAGGTACTCTTGGAAGAATAGTAAATATTCTCCTATATATATGTAATGAAGTAAAAGATAGAAAAGAAACACTAGGAAGAAGCTCACTAGTGGAATCCTACAGCAGTCTGTGCTGCTCAGCATATTTGCAAGCAATCTGGAAAAGACAGCAATGATACTATGCTTTCCAGGGTGGTAAGGACAAGGGCTACTTGCTAAAAGCTGGATGAAAGCCTGAGTAATGGGGTAAAACGGCAAATGAAATTGAGTGCAGTTAAATGTAAAGTAACATGTACAGGATAAAAAGTTCAAATCTTAGGAAACAGGTTTGGAATTAGATTATTAGTGCTGAGAAGAAAAGTCTTGAATTTATAAAAGCTGGCTTTTGAAAACGTTGACTCAATACTTAGTAGTCATTAAAAAGTCAACTGGAATGCTAGGATTCAGTCATTAAGAAAATGCGCAGATAGAAAATGAAAGAATTCTTTATGCCTCTCCATAAATATCTGTTGTGCTAGTAACTCTGGGTTTTGTCCATACTTTTAGCTTCCTCATATTGAAAGAGGTATGGTAGAACTGGAAAAGCAGTACAGAAAAGTAACAGGCAAAGTTACACACAAAGTGATTTTTATATAAGGACCCTTCAGCAGTGGAGGAAGATTGCAAAATCTGGAAAGGTTTACAGGGAATGTCTCTTCCAGTACAAGAATGAGGCACAATAAATGATACTGGAATGTTCAAAGATAACTCAAGGAGGTAATTATTCTTCCAGTAGCTAAGCTGTGGAAACATTGTGAGGGTTCAAAACATGCAGGTGTTCAGATCATCATTAAACAAGTTCAAGAAAGACAAATCGGTAAAGGAATACCCAGAGGTCTCTCTTGGAAAATTCCCTCTGAGTCTGGGAGGGTACTCAAGGGAAGTTAATATGGCGTATTTGCTCTGTTCTTACAGGCATGCTTATTAACAACAAAGACAGGATAATGGGATCAGTGTGGTCATTCCTGTATTATTAAGTGTTTGGGAAAGTCCTTTTTCCATCATCCTATTCCTCAGCCTTGGGAGGACTTGCCTGTGAACACTGATAAGGTAATCTCAGGATCTTTCCCTGAATCTGTGCTTTTCCACAAGTCCTACAAAAAAGCTTGACAGACAAGCAGACAGTTTATGTGCTGACCTTTGCCAATTGCTATGACCTGTTTCTTTGTCTTCTACTAACTTGTCTGTCTTGTCTTATGCTTAGATTGTGAGCCCTTTTGAGTAGCAGCATTTTCTGATCTGTGCTTGTGCAGCACCAAGCAACAAGGGACACTGTTTTCTGACTATGGATTCTAAAGGTATGAAAATTGTGGTAATTAATGTGATGAAGAATATAAGAAATGGATTTTTAAATGTGTAAAATAGTTTAGTTTGCAATATGCAGCTGTGTGGGATTTGCGGTTTCAAAACATGTAAGATTCATTGAACTGGGGGTGAGAAGAAGCTGAGTAGCTTCCTTCATGATAAACATGTATTAGCATGATAAAAGTTCCTAAAGGAAAAGGAAAAGGCATTGAATCTTTCTTCAATCAAAGGGGCATATGTATCTTACTCTTTGCCAGCTTTAGATACACTCAGTAAAACAAGGAAGAAACTTGAATACAAAGAACTAAAAATACAATTTTTATTTAATGGTATTTCTGAACCAAAGCTGATGTGGTTGCTTTTATACTGCTTGCTCCCTTAAGTCCAAAGTCCTCTAAAAATAAGAGTGGAGAATGTAGCTTCAGGCAAACTCCAAGCCATTCACACAGACTTTTACTGAAACAGAGAGGCTGCTGTTGATGTCTCCACTACAAAGCTGTCGTCATTTACAATTCTGAACTATCATGATTTGGATAGTGTTCATACACACATTTTGTTGTGTTTATGTGGCACCCTGAAGGGTACCTAATGGAATAAAATATGCCAAAAAGCCTGGGTCACTTTATTCAATAAAAATTAGGTTATTAAGGTGAAAGGCTTCTTTAACAACAACCAAACATTTATTCAGCTTCCAATTACTCATCTCAGAACTTGGTATATGCATAAGAATAGCAAGGGAAAGTGCTGCTCTAGATGTTGCTTCTTTCAGATTCTATTAAAACTGTAATAGCCTGCTTCCATTATACATTTTCCTGTATATTTCAATCAACATGTCACTTAGCTGCTGCTCCTGAAGTGCACTTAATATTTTCATTAAAATCAATAAAGCCAAGAAATGACAAGGGTGCAGGTGGATGCAAGCAATTAAACTTCTCCTATATGTATTGTTAACTAGCAGTTGGAAAAAGAAGCTTCATTCAACACCTGTCCCTTTCCTTTTGAATGGCAGCTAACAGAAATCCATTTATCCAGCTTTTGTCTGCTTATTTTGCTGACAGATGATGTGAAGAAGTAGGCAGTTATAGGGCCGGTAATTCAGAATTAATTTTCCCTTCAAAAGAGTGATGTGGACAACTGAGTGCAGTAATGGTACCTGTTCAGAATTCAGGGGGTAAACAAGATAATTTGAGATGATGGGACGGAAATAAAAGCTCTTTAAAGGTTTTCTCCTCACATGGCTCTCAAAGGCACACTCACTAGCACTTTTTATCCGCCTCAAATGAAAGTCAGAAGAGTTAATCATTGAAGTATTAGCCTGATGTACTTTTGTGTGTGGTGGGATTGAAAAGGAAGCAAATAAAATAGGAGACTGAGGGTTGTGCCCCACCCCAATATTAAAAATATGCGATAGTGAAAGACAGCACCTAAGCCACACAGCGATTGTTTATCAATCATATATTCAGAACATGCTGCAAATTAAAGAGAGGTGCAGGCTGTACACGGGCTGCATATCTGCAGTAAAGGACATCATATCTTCAGTCATTCAGCAACATTTTTCTACCCTGTCACCTGTGCAGCACTAACCAGAGTGGACCTCATCAGTAGGAGAAAAATGTAGCGTGGAAAGCATCATTGCTTACAGATGAGCCAAATGCAGTGATTTATTCTCTAAGTGTGCACAGGTTTATGTGGAAATTTGAAGCTGCAAGTCTGCACCCGCTGCTCCAGATGTGCTGTTAAGGTTGCCTACACACACCCACGCATGAAGAACCAAGGCAGGATCTAAAAACTTTTGAGCAAATTTAACATAAGGGTAGATTTGCCTGGGTATTTCCTCTCTCTGGACTATAAGTACATAGACAGGCATGAGCATTTCAACAGGGCTGTCAAAAAGAAAGGGAACCTTCTCAGCAACTTCTGTTGCCACGAAAGGAGCCAAACTTGAGGTCTTTCTTTTTAAAGACCTTCGGAGCAGTGTAGACAGCTGTCTATTACTACAGGCACACAAACTTGGAATTGGATCTTCTTATTGATCTCTGGCTCTCTAGCTCCTGGATGTGGTTCTAGAGGGAGTTAGTGCGACTATTCATGGGACAGCTGTCAGACCAGGCTGTATTTGGAGTCTGATGCCTCATAACCTTTCTTGTATCTTTCTCTGGCTTTCAGTCCTACTCTGTCACCCGTTATCATTATTACTACTTGGCTGTTTACTCTGCGCTCTAAAAGCTGCAGCCTACAAAATGAGTGGGAGTATTTAGTACCTAAGTAATATTTACTGTGACTACATTCTATAAGAGCCCAAGAAAGGGAGTGGACTAATCTTCAATACACTCTGTGATTCAGTCTTGTTCATCTTATATATAAAGGATTTCTGGGACTCAGACTCCTATAACACAATGTTAAAGAGCAGCCCAGGCTCAGGCTCCTCACTAAACCCAGCTGCATTTGTGTCTGTCATGCAGTCAGGCTTTTCCAGAGAAGACTACCTGCTCTGCAGGTTTACAGCAAAGTGTAGTGTTGGCAAGTTACCAGGGCTGGAATGTCCACAGATGTGTAGACTGGGTGAAGCTCATGTCCAAGCTTCTCTTGGACATCATGCCTCTCTTTCCGATGCACCCTGAAGCTCAAGTATGCCTAGAATGGGCAGTGGGCACCAACAGCAGCTCCCCAGGATTACAGCAGGGCTGTACCTCATCACTGGCCAAGCTGAGCAGCTGCTTACTGTGGCTACAATGGTAAGTCCATGCATACACTCCTCTTACGAGTCAGATGCTGTGTTCATCAGCTGTGCTTTGTGATAATGCAGCACTCGGTCTTAGCAGGGTGTCCTTCCCCCAACTCCATCACCACTCTGCTCCATCCTGACTTACAGTAGAGGCTGTGCAAACTACTGCCCTCTCTTCCTGTAGATCAGATCACATGAGACGAGAAATACGTGCTGAAGTGTTTCTCTTTTCTTTACTTCTTCCTCAAGTCATGGTACTCTCTTTTGTTATGCCAGGTCTTAAATTAGGACCCAGTCCTCCAAAGATTTGTAGACTTCATTTTCTGTAAAGCTTATAAGTTGTCCAGGGAGGTATGCAAGCACATCATTTTAAACATGTACAAATATCTGCGCAGGATCAGAGCCTTTGTTTGCAAATCCCTTGTTGTGCAACTTGTGTTTTATTTATTTGAGGAAAACTTCAGTACATTGTAAGATCCGTTAAAATCATAATACTCTTATAACCAACTTTAAAAGAACAACCACTATCCCCTCTCATGTTTTCATGAAAAAGAATAGGTATTACACATTAGTTAGTTGAAATTTATCATTATATGAATTTCTTCTAGAGGGCAGCATACTTATCGTATGTGATGGCCTAGGCTGTCTCCAGCTACAATGTTCCATGTAATACACACTCATTCATCATTCATATGGGGATTATTTCAGATTTACATTGACAAGACTGAGATCAGAATCTGTCCCAGTCTATGTATGTAGGGCAGGTTATATGGAGTTGCTATGGTAATGCTTATTCCTTTTGAATAGCAGGGTAACTACTTCAGATAAATCCTGTATCTCCTGACATCAAATTAAATCTGTTTGTGCCATGTTTCTCACTGACTTGTTGAACTTAAAAGCAGAAATGCTTATTCCACAAAATAGACGTACTTTATTAAATCTGATTTTACTGTACTGCATCTGGTAATGCTCATCTTGTGGCTATGTACGGTTTTGCTGTTCTATGCTTTTGAAGAGAAGTCTATGTGTATAAATTGCTAGTATGACCCCAAAGTAAATTTGGATCTCATCAGTATCAGAAGTTTATCAGATATTTGTTTTTAAGTTACTGCTAACACGTAAGTCCGTGAATCGTTTGTTTATCTTAGCCATGAGGCTGTCTTCCCAAAAGTGGTTAAGTGGAGAGAATTGATGAGCACTGAGCTGCAATCTGACATCAGACCTTAATTATACCTTTAGAGACAGAAAGAATGAAAAGAGAAAAGTAATTGAATTGAACATCTGATCCAGCTATAATCAAAACAAAAATGCATTTTTTCACTTGTGAATGACTATATAGGAGACTGGTTGGTAAAAAAAAAGAAGGTGGTAAATTTTATGTTTATAAAACTAGGTGGAAGCATGAAGTTGGGATTGGATATGCAGAATATTTTCTCATACTCTGTCTTTTATGACCTCTAGGCAAATCTGGGGTTTCTTAACATGCAAATCAGCTGATCTAAAGTGTTCCTGATTCAGGCTTTCAAGCTTGAGCTGAGGAGTGGCTTCTCCGCAAAAGTGTTCATACAACAAAATCTAATACAGTGTTTAAAGCAAAACTATAAGCACAACTGTATACTGCCTCCATTTGTTTGCTGTGCATGACGTGTTTCTTGTTAGTGCCTGTTTTCCCCAGGTAATTTATTCACTTCATACACGTGCTCTGCAGCACTGAGCATTTTTTAGTAAATTTACTCCAGTCCCCATAGTTCTGCAGCAGTGAGTTCCCCACACAGAGAAGTCTATCTGTTCTGAATTTACTCTGAGAACAGGCATATAATGGTACTTTCAATTGCAGATGAAAAAAATCTGAGCTGTGACATACAACAGACATTTGGTTCTTGTTCTTCTGAAGCCTGTTATGAAAAACATTTTGAATATATTTTTCTATTCCTTTGTTATTTTTAATAGTGCCTACAGGTTAAGTGACAAAATTTACTCATTTTTATCTTTAATTCTTCTTGGTTTCTCTATTCTCTGCTCAAGATTCAGGAGACTGTTATTGTTTGTCTTTGTAACAATAATTTTCATAAAGGTTTTTGGTAATGAAAGATACTTATATTAAAAAGCACTTTTTCTTTTTTCTTTTTTTTTACTGAAATATTTGTTCTGTATTTCCCTTTTTCCTCAAAAACATTAGCTTTTTAAATATAAGGGTAAAAGATAATTGACCACAGAAAAAATTTGCTTCAGTGCTGATCAGCACAGGGAAGCCACTTTCTCTTAGTTTGAATGATGAAATGTTCTATTCTGAATAAGACACCATCTGATCTGGATAATGAATGTAATTAGAGCTAATTCTCAGGAGTATGACAAATCATATTAAGCAAAATTAACTTTATGGCTTGCTACTGATACCAGTTGCTAAATATAGCAGTTGTGGAAATCTGATAACTATCTTACTTCAGAGAGACATTATATATATATATATGTATGCCAGAATAGATCAGAACATGCCAGGAAGTGATTTACAGTCTAAATATGTTCATTCAAATCACTTATTTCATTATAAGGAAATGCAGCTCCAACACTCTTGGGTGAAAGTTCACTCCACACATGGCCCCAGTCACCTGATCAAAAATATGCCTACCTTTCCTATGAGCTGGTCCTATTATTTATATTCATAAAGGTTTGTTTAACCAGAATTATTATTTCAAATGCCCAGGAAATGCACATTGAATAAATCACTAATCTTCTTTCTACTGGCAATGCAAATGACTTCTCCTTCTACAGTTTATTCTGCATTCAAGTGGTAGAAGACAACATTCACATTTTCCACCTTGCCAGCGACTCATGACAAGGGAGTGGTAGGATGATTGTAATTGCCAGCAATATTATTTGTGAACACACACCAAATAGATGAGAAACAAGAGACATCATGTCTGTGCAGAAGGATGTCATGTAAATAACAAAGTCAAGGAGTCTATGATTTTCTAAGCTCTATAGCTTAACATTTCACTTGGAAGGTGGCAGAGCACAGGAAGAGTCCACCTGCAAAGGCTAGGGAATCTCAGAGGTTTTCAACATTCAGCTAGACAACACCATGACTGTCCTGGTCAAGTCTTGGTGGCAATCCTGCAGGATTTTGGGCTGAAGACCCTGTAGGTCTTTTCCAACCAGCATTTCTGTGATTCTGGGAAAATTACATCATGGAGAAAACTACACAATGATTTTAGCATTACATTTTATTGGTATTTTCTTTTTCACCTTTAAAATACCTTACCTGAAGGACAAGATAAAATAAAA